>JAYMSP010000981.1:0-37974 GCA_036897095.1 Plantago elongata | reverse complement strand
CACATATACGATTATACTCCATAATCAAACCAACATATACGAATATCAATTTAAACTAATTTAGCTACTATACACTTGATAAATACATCAATTTCACATCTCAAACTAACTACATACTCAAACACTTCAACATCTCAAAAACCCCCAAATTTGAAATAGTAAGGGTTTTGCTAAATACCTCGATTATGGTTTAAATAGCGGAAGAAACTTGAAATTGATCGGATAAAGTGAATCCCCGTCTCACGAGCTTCGCAAAGACAACAAATTTGCCCGAAACCGTCCAACGTAGCCGGAATACGCAAATGAGGACGGAGGAACCGAAGAGAAGAGAAGAAGAAGAGAAAAAGAAATGAGGAGAATCTGCCCGCTGTGTGCTCTTTTATCCGTCGCTAACTTCATTTCCTTCTTTTTTTTAAAAAAAAACGATGGTCAAACGAAGTAACGATGGATAAATGTTTTCGTCGTTAAATTACGACGGAATACAATTATTCATCGTTAAAATTACAACGGATAACTATTTCGTCGTAATTTAACGACATGATACGATTTTCGTCGCTAGAATTTAGCGATTCGTTGCTAAATCACGACGGATACTATACGTCGCTATTTTGCGTCGCAAAAATTCAACATTCTTGTAGTGTTGGGTTTTAATTTGATATTTAGTTTCTTTTCTTGGTTATTATCGTGATAATCATTATTTTGCTCTTCTTGTCATAAAGTTCAAATCATTATTAATTTATTTTTTAGAACCAATATGTAGATATCATAAAATGAAAGAAGGCTTACATCAATCTATCAACTATCGCACCGCGTAATGAGCTAGTTTATGAGCTAGTGAGTTTTTGTCTCGTGGCACAAAGTCTAAGCTAAAAGAATCGAAAGACTCAGCAAGTGTACGAATGTCAGACATAATAGGACCAACCGCTAAAAAATCAAAGTCTAAGGCATTAAAGGCCTTAACTAAAGAAGGACAATCAGTATAGACACGGAGTCGACCCCAGCCTTGGAGAACAACCCACTTTACTGCAGCACGAATAGTGTAGGCCTCCGCACACTGGGGTGAGAGGGGTCGATCAATGACCACACTAAGGCAAGCAAAGATCCCATCATGCATCCAGACCCCATAGCTAATCCCCACCCGTAAACCATCAACGGAGAAGGCCGCATCAATATTAATCTGAACCAATCCTTCCATTAGCAAACTAGTGGTGGACAAGGGCTGGTCCCCACCTTGTACTCTCAAACCCGTGTCCTCTGCCGTCCCTATAGCTCCCCCGTCAACACCCACTGCTCCCAGCTTGCTGCTCTTGAATTCAACACAGAACCCGGCGTGCAACATAGTACCCATCACGAACTGTGTATTTCCCCGAAGGTGACAAGTTCCAAATAAGTCGATCCGGCATTATAGCATCCGAGAGGGGTATGTCCAATATAATCCGTGCATCCTCTTATGCACATCAATCACTAAATCCACATTCCACTACCTATCGGTTGTCAATAGATCCGCAACCATAAGCTCAGCCGGCATATCTCCCCTACTCTTGACACAATGATGAAAAGAATCCCTCGGAATCCACCTATCCTTCCACACCCGAATGCTTGTCCCATCCCCTACCCTCCACCTAACCCCTGACTCCAGAACCTGTATCGATCCGGCTATGCTACGCCATGAATAGGAACAACGTACTCCAGCCGACGGCCCCAATACATTGTCGTGTGGGTATTACCTGGCTTTCATCATTCTTGTTACTAATGTGTGAGGTTGAGTTAACAGCTTCCAAGCTTGTTTAGCGAGAAGAGCTAAATTAAAACCATTCAAGTCTCGAAAACCCAACCCTCCATCTCATTTACTTTCCTTCCACGACTCCCATTTAATCCAAATAATTTATCGGTACCCCACCAGAATTTGGCAAATAACGATTCAAGCTCCTCCAAGAAAGTCTTCGGCAACCTAAAGCAGCTCATCGCATAAGTAGGGTTGGCTTGAAAAACCGACTTGATCAATATTTTCTTTCCAGCACTTGAATATTCTTTGCTTCATACCCATGTATACATTGCCAGACAACATCTCGAACAGAAGCAAAAGCTTGCTTCTTCGAATGACCCACCACATAAGGCAAACCCAAATATTTGTCATGAAACTCTATCACCTCTACCTGTAAGATCCCCAGTATTTGTAACTGTCGTTGCTCCCCCACACCCCTACTAAACACAACACCAGATTTCTGGAAATTGATAACCTGGCCCAATGCCTTATTGTAGTTGAGAAGAACAATCTTTATCCTCTAAGTAGCCGATTCAGTAGCTTTACAATAGATGAACGTGTCGTCTACAAATAGAAGGTGGGACACGCTTGGTGCTCCCCGACAGATCCGAACCCCCTCTAATTCGCCCCTATTCTCAAGCCTCTGAAGCATCACACTAAAAACATTTGCAACAAACAAGAATATATATGGAGAAAGGGGGTCTCCTTTCCGGAGCCCCCTACCATGTTGAAAACTTGGGCTAACTGCCCATTTACGACCACATAATATGAGACAGAGGTAACACATTACATAATTCACTCCACCACTTGCGCCTCGAAACCTAACCTATCCATCACATGTTCCAAGTAAACCCATTCGACCCTATCATATGCCTTACTCATATCCAGTTTAAGAAGTAAGAAGCCATCACCTTTATTTTTATTCTTTTTTATATAATGGTTGATCTCATAAGCAACTAGAACATTATCAATGATTAAACGACCAGGAACCAAAGCTGATTGAGTTTCATCAATAAGGCTCGACATGCAAGGCTTCAATCTATTGGTAATGACTTTGGAAACTATCTTATACACAACATTACTCAAACTAATAGGTCTAAACTGGGTCATCAACTCGGGTTTAGCACGTTTAGGAATCATAACGATATGAGTATGATGAAAGGAATCAATCAATTGACCATGATTAAGAAATGCGAACAAGTATAAAATATGACAAGATAGGAAATTATATTTGTATTGAGACATATATATAAATTAAATATATAATATTCTGTCTAGATCAATGGCATATATAATTAAGTTCAATAAAGGTGTTTTAATATTGAAATTAGTACTAACATAGATTGTCGAACAAAATTAAAGAGATATTTATTAAAAAAGCAAAGTAAATAAAATAAATGGAGAAAAGGCTAACTTAGTGAGTACATATAAAAGAACTTAATAATTAGTAGAATCATAATCTGAAGGTGAAACTGAGTAAAATAAAAAAGGGAAAAAATAGAATCATAATCTGAAGGAGAAACTGAGTAAAATAAAAAAAGGAAAAATATATAAATGCTCAAGGCTCCAACAAGTTTTGAACATGTGACGTTTTAAACTCACAATGGTAATACACGTGCACATAATGTAATATTTTGGGCCCCCGGTATTATCGGGCCCTGTGCGAGACGCCTCTACCCACAGGCCCAGATCCGACCCTGCACATCCGTAATAGCCTTCCTAAAGTTTCTCATCCTCCAAACTGGAGTAGGAATACCCCTTTCGTTTCTCGAATCCTCAAGAACATCATTAAAATCTCCCATGCAAACCCAAGGTAAAGTAGACACCGTCCCCAACTAACGAAGCAAGTCCCAAGTACGTTGTCTCTTTGCCTGATCCGGTTCTCCATAAAAACCTGTGAATCGCCAAGGTGTTGTGACATTGTCAAGGAAAACAATATATAGCTTCAATGTGATTTTGCGAGAAGCTCATAACAGAAACCATAACAAACTTGTCCCATAATAAAGCCAAACCACCAGGTCTTCCCCTAGTCGCCACTCCCATCTCATTTAAAACTAATCGCTCCTTTGAACTATCTATTCCTCTAATACCTACTTTGGTCTCTGACAGAAAGACCAAAACGGCCATGTGTGCCTAAAGCAGCTCACTCAAGGCACGATGTGTCTGGGGATGCCCAATTCCCCGACAGTTCCAGGCTAAGCAACTCATAATGCCTGGCGGAATTGCTCAGCAGTCTTCGCCACGACAGGATTAACATCACTAGTCACTATCGTCCCGCCCAAACCTATTTTCTTGTTTGGATAATTAGAAACCTCCATCGGATCATCCAACTGCCTCTTACCTCCAAAAACTTTACCTATCGAAGTCAATGCTCCCTTAGACCCTGGACCCCGCTTCACCACCCATTGCTTACTAAGTCGATGCTTGGTTCCCTGAAGAGAGCTCATAACCAATACCTCCGTCATGTTTTTTCCAGGACTCACGCGCACTTCTCCAACTCCACACCGCTCGCCCCCACTCTTTACCCCATTCAGACTCATACTATTCCTACGGATTTCCTCCACTGCCTTCTCCCCTATTGTTCTGTCAACCAGATGCCAAAGAGATTCAACATTAGTTAGTGTAGAAGCCAATTCCTGGAGTTGATCCTTATTGACTCTCTCCTTTTCGGTGCCGTTCAAATTTGGTAATAGTGGAGTAACCATCCCACCACTTCCCCCGTTGGCCGGTTCTACTCTAGAACCACTACCCGACTTTCCTACCAAAGCATTAGTCTTATCCGACCCAACTCAGTTGCAACACACTTCCGCAACTCCTCCATCATCAATGTCTTACTGTCCTCCTTCTGAACTCGCCAATCCGCTACATCGGACCTGCCCAGATTATGTTCAAACTCTGAATGTTTAGTACGAAACAAGCTCGACCCTGTTTGGATCGGTTTCTCTAGCGCACGAGTGCCCCGGATGTCCATGCGAGTTGGATTAAAAGCTGCAAGTCGTGCCACCTGATTCCCAAGTCGAGTGTTAACCCGCTTCCATTCCCCATACTTCTTAGGTGCATAAACAATGTCTCCCTCCATCTCATATTGGCAAGGGCAATCATTTACCAAGTGGCCCAGTAAACCACAGTAATAGCAAAAGTTCGGCAGTTTCTCGTGGGATATGTGTCAGGAATATCTGTTAGTATTTTTGATCAATCACCATATGAATTATCTTTAGTACAAAAAGGTGACTAGTAATCTTGGTTCAATTGAACATTATAAAAGAGGAAATCACTTAGTATGTTAGTTTCGTTAAACTTGTAATAGGATTATTAGGTCTCTGAATGTAATTGTATATTTCGAAGAAGGTCATGAAGAAGGATCCTAGCAATGAATTTTAATCGAAAATTTAAAGATTAAAGATTGCACAAATTTGATGAAGACATAAGGTTAAGTCTCCTCAAATTGCCTATGATCAGAAAACATATTGTATAGTGCATATATTGCACATAACAAGTCTATGAACATATGACATCACTGAGTTCAAGACCATGCTAGCTTTCAGAAAGGTTCATGTGTCCGTTGAGACTACATGACAAGAAATAGTACAATGCATTAATCACACCGGCTGGAAAGTTGCTCAATGCATAGTCCTCTCTGAAAAATGAGAAAGGGATTTCTGAGTACTTATTTCAAGATATCAACAATTTGAATTTTGAGAAGGTCTAACGGATGCTATTCAAACGACTCTCAAATTCATCTATAAATATCACCTCTTAGTTGATGAGAAATACATACACGAACTACGCTCATATCTACTTATCACCTATAACAAGAGATTGTTATTCGTGAAAGAGTTGAACTTTCGGATACCCTTTATGAAGCTCATTCTCCAGAACGGATACCAATTACTTGGATTAGTAAAGAGAACCTACCATACATTGAATAAATGTATCAAATAATGTTATCTCTTCCAAGCTCTCTGAAAACATAGCTGAAAAGTTATACAAGAAGCTTACCTGACAAATCAACTTATTACCAACACCATCAAGGCGTGGAGTATATGAAGTACTTGGTTTGGAAAATTAAGGAAAAGCTCCAAGGTTATCTTGAGTACAGGAAGTACTTGGCTCGAGGAGCTAGGGAAAAACTCAGGGGGGGCATTTGGTTGGGAACCATTTGTTCGTAGGGATCTTAGAATAAGATATATTGTAAGGTGAACTCAATTGTCTGTTCTAGTGAATTCCAGGTCTCAGAAAGACAGAGTGGATTAGTTGGAGGATTACGTCACTTCTAGATAGCACTATAATTGTTATGTTCATTACTATTCTGTATTTACTTTCTAGCATCACACACACACATACACATATTTATTATTGCAAAGCACAATCACATTTATCTATCGCTTAAGTCTTCTGCTCTCCGAATTTAAGTATACAAAATCCACCAGTTTATGAGAACTAGTGTTTATCAACAAAACTTTGAAAAGACTATTCATCTCCCCCCCCCCCCCCCCCCAAGTCTTTTTCTTTACCGTTATCTGGACCAACAATATGCTCAACAAAATACTCTCACCTCTACTTGAAGTAACACGTGTAACTCGTGGGAGAGGCTTAGTAATATTGAAACCAACCTTCAGGTGAAGAAAAAGGTGTGGATTGCCCCATCATCCGATAGCTCCACATCTCTGAAAATTACAATCGCATTTCCAACACTTCCTGCCAACTTCCAAGAAGTACGTACATTAGTCACACTCGATTTACTAATCATTATGCATTTTGAATATTGTTCAACAACTGACTAACCAGCCAGTTACACTTCTTCAACAATTGAGAAAGGGGAAGTCGAAGAATGGCATTTGGGTGGACCAAAGAGCAGAGCAGATTGCGGTACATAACTTTCTTACTATATAGTTTCTGAGTTTCTTTTATTTACTTGATTAATTCTAAGAATTTGATAAGTTGAACTTGTATATGCACTTGATTAATATTGCAGACTGGGGTGGAGAGAAGGATCGCAAAGAGGATGGAGACCGATCATGAATTGACTGTTGAAGAGCAGGACAAAATCTTCTTAGAGGTCAACCCACCAGACGAGAGGATCGAGTTTATGGTGTGGGTAGTAGAGGAGTAGATGTTGCAGCAAGCTATTCCATTGGCCAGTCCTCTACATCACGATCTACCGGTCGTCATTACACACAAATCGAGGTCGATAACATTGTGACTCCTCTCCAAAACGAGATTGATACTCTGAAGAGTACATCTGAGTCTCACCAGGCCCGTGTCGATCGAGAGATCACAAAGATGAGGCGGATGATGTCCCTCATGACCCAAGGACGTAATCCTGATGATGCTCCTCCTCCTTCTTCTTAGTTCTAGCTTTTATTATCCGAATATTATTGTTTTCATGAATTCAACTCGATAATATTAGGATACTTACTTGTGTACGAATATTTTACTATATCCGGTTTCTAATTAATTTATGAAATTTTCGTGCAATCCAACGCTCTTTTCTTCATTACAATTGTATTGGGTGACAATCAGGTTTAATACGATCGAATTAGGTATTCATGAAATAAAAAAAAAATTAAAAATTTGGGCATTTTATCGACGAATAATATCCATCGCTAAATTCACGGACTAAACTAGTGACGGATAAATTTATCTGTCGCTATTTCTAGCGATGGATAAATGTATCCGTCGTTAGTTTTTTAACAACGTTCATTTTTACAACATGTGTTGTTATCCGTGGCTAGACGGTCTAGAGACGAATCATTGAGTTCTAACAACGGATAACGTCGTCGCTAGAACCCCTTTTTGTACAAACCCAATTGGACAAGCATACAAAATACTCTAATTTTGAAGATACAATCACAAATTCAATTTCAACGATTTCATATGCTCAATTTATCTATTTAACCATAATTAGTTACAAGTATATGGTGTATATTTTAATTTTCTATAGTTTTTTTATGACGTTGAAAAACCACATTGAAAGTTATTTAATTAAGTGTGTATTAGAAAAATTATATTAAATTATAAAAGGGTACAATTTCCAATATATACTATGGTTCTTTATCAATCCTAATAATTATTAGTGTTGTTTGGATTTCTTGGAAATGTGCAAAGTTAATCATATTTGTCAACCATTATTATGTTTAATTTTTAATTAGGGATAAAATTGTTTTATGGGAATTCAGTCCATCAAAATCCCATGTCTAAAATTAAAATTGTGTTTTGCAGTGTAAATTGCGTCAATCCCAGAAAAAAATTCCTCCTAGAGACGGGTCTTATTGAAATGAAGGCGTCTACAATAAGTATACATGTACACACTCTATAGTTATTGCAACAATCATAATTAGTGAAAATAATATATACTTCCTCCGTCTCTAATTCAAGTTTCCGTAAGATTCGATACGAATTTTAATGCAATGTAATAAATTAATATGAATTTATTAAAAGTAATACTGAAAATAAAATGGGGGAAGCACACACGGACCAATTTAAACTATTATAATGGGTTGTGGGATTTAAATATTTCTAAATATAGAAACGAGAACTTCAATTAGGGACGTCCCAGATAGGAATACGTGAACTTGAATTAGGAACGGAGGGAGTATATACGCACTCTTGGGCGGTGTGACTAAATGCATGGTAATATAACATTTTCTTATTAATTCACTAAATAAACTTTTTCTTTAAATTTAATTTGTAACCATAAGAAACTCCAACTATTCTATGTACATTAACTATAAAAAATAATCATAAATTGCATATGAAATGGAGCGAAAACCGTCTAGCAAATGACAGGTTTTGTTATTAAGATTTTTACTAAATTATACAATATGGCTATATATAAGATGTTTAATGAAATTACCGATATGAAAGGCACAAAGTCTAATAAAATAAAATTATTAATGTTATTAATGAAAATGTATATTTTGTTGATGAGATATTTATCATCATAAGGAAATTATTAATGTTTAACATTGAAGGAATTTATTACTAATACAAATTAAATACTTGAAAGTAGTTATTAGTCTCAAAGTAGTTTCCCCACTACTTTCATATGGAATCGGACACAAATTTTAAGAAAAAAGTGATAATGTAGGAAAGAAGTTAATAAAGTATGAATGTTATTGGATAAATTATGAGAAATAGTGAATAAATTATGAGGGATAATATATAAAGTAGGAGAAAATTTTTTTAATTTAAGAAAACGGGACTTTCAAATCGGGGGACAAAGTGAGTATCATTTTTCCTAAAACTACTCATCTATTAAATAGTAATGAAAATTTAAAAGTAGTTATTAGATCCCAAAAGTAGTTTTACCAATTCCTCAATTTTAGGCCATATAAAATCATATTTAATTTGTTAGTTTAATGTTTGTATACCATATATACTATTTATAGGAATTTAGTACCTATGAAAATTTTATTACCTATGAAAGTTTTACATTGAAGTTTGTGATTTTTGTAGTTTTTATTATATATTATTATTAAAGAACTTTATAAATAGTATGTATTTTATAAATTTTATAGTAGAGTTTGTCAAGGTTTCACGCGGGTATCCGTTTGTCAAGGGTAACTTGTAGTATAAAATTAAGAAATTGTTAGTTGAACATATAATCGCGTGTGAAGAATTCACGTGAACGAACATTTATACTTTAAAAAATTAAAATTTAAATATTATTAAAAGAACACACAGATGTCAAATTTGTTTGTTATTAATAAAAATTATGTCCATATCTAGACAAAATATAGAAATTATCTTTTAAGTTGTTGGTTACACCATGGATGCATCCTGCAGTCATATTTGATTCGAATTCGAGAATGGTTTGAGAAGGTTTATAAATATGGTACTTATCTAATATAGTTTATGGGAAAGATTTATATATTATAAGCTATTATTTATTAATTATTAAGCCACGAGTAACTCTTGCAGTTACCCTTATAAGAAGGGCTGTATAGTACCCTTTTATATTTAATGCCTTGAGAAGAAAGAAGTTGTACACCTATACTCCTTATTATATTTTAGAGGAGACTCTAACTTAAATACATGTTGATTTAGCAAAATTAATTTCGACAGTTGTAAATAAAAATTATATTTTTCGGTTGAAGTTCAAGTTAGTCGAAATTAATGTGCCACATTTTTATCTGTTAATGTTGGCCTAAAATCCAACAAGTACAATTTTATTTCCGTAAAATAAAATCAAACAATGAAAATGTCGAAGAGTGAAATGCAGTTCTAAAACGTCAAATAAGAAATCAAACATATAATTCATCACGAACCTTTCTCACAATTCATTAATTTTGATTCATAAACAATTTCATAAGATTCTACCCTCAACCATTCTCATGAAAAACCAAAGAGTCACTTATGGTAGAAAATGCTACTTCCCATATATTATTCCTTACCAATCAAAACTTTTCCGGGAATAATCAAAGAAGTCAACTATAAGAAAGCATGCAAAAGAGAATATCCTTATTGAAGCCAATATCTTGAATCTTTGATTATTAACCCAACTTATGCAAGAGAAGACCATAACGGCAAGTTAACAACCGAAAAAATTGGAAGTCACCTCATGAAGTGGGATGAGTCGTGTTCGATGCCTTTATCCCAGTTTACCACGTTCTTAACAGCACGTTCATAACTTACTACTAATAATACCAAATTTGATCCATTTGCCTAAAACTTTTCAATTCACATTCTTCTGTCACACTAAAAATATAAAGAAATACTTGTGACTGATTGATATAAAATTTGAGAGATTTTCGATCGAAATTGAATTTTTTATACAAAATGTTTGATTTCAGTGGGAAGATGATCAACGTATAACAGCTCGGTTTTTTTCCATTTTTATTCTTCTGACACTTTGCCTCAATAATACTCCATGTTCTAGCTTCCAAGTTACTCTCACCTCTCTTCTTATATAATGGAATGCACGCTATTTTAGATATTTGCACAATCTTTCATGACTTCTTGAGCTCAAACGCTTCACATTTCAGGCAAGCTCTCACCTTTCCTCCATTGTAAACTTTCTGATTCGATTTTAGGTTTTATTGTTTCTGCTGTATCGCATTTGAATTTGGGTTTTAATTTGATCTTTACTTCCTTTTCTTGGTTATTATCGTGATAATCGTTAATGGGTGTGGCTGATTTGCTCTTCTTGTCATAAAGTTCTAATCTTTGGTTATTATCGTGATAATCATTGGTGGGTTTGGCTGATTTGCTCTTCTTGTCATAAAGTTCAAATCTTTGGTTATCTGCAATGCCATTTTAGGATTTTGGTTGCTTTAGCTTCGTCTTGTTTCTGCTACGTTTTATTAGAGATAAAAAATAAAAATAAACGTTTCGTTGCTTCTGAAAGTCATTCTCTAGGGATCCTAGCTTTTAAAACTGGTTCTTACCTGCTACGTAACAACTGCTCGTATTGAATTTGTGAACATTGTCTGTTTTGTACTTTCCAGGTTTAAGTTTTATCTGGTCCTGTGGTCTTTCTTTGTGTTTGGATGAAAGCTATTACAATGTGCTACTCTCTTCTGCAACTTCCTCGTGGGACAGTTAATTTATTAGCTAATTCGTGGAGCGGACGGATTTGCAACTTTGTTAGCAATAGCACCGGTGCTACGCATAGCAGGTTTTATTGTTCGAATCAATATGAGCTTGATGGAGGACAGAGAAGAAGATGGAGTAGAAGAACTATAAGCACAGAAACAGGAGGAAGCATTGATAAGTTAAAAGGCAAAGATGGTCAATTGAGTGCTTTTAAGTTAGAATCAACTGAGATATCAAGAAGTAAGGCAGTAGGTAGCATAAAGAAGATAGGTTCTAAAAAAACAGTCACTAAGTTGAGTTCGTCTAAACTTGATATAGCAGAAACAGTATCAGATCAACATTATGTTGAGTTGGCAAAGCTTGCGACAATCCTTTGTTTTGACATTGAAACAACTGGCTTCAGCAGAGAAAATGATAGGATAATTGAGATCGCACTCCAAGATCTTCGAGGGGGTGCTAACAGCACTTTCCAGAGTCTGGTGAACCCGGGATGCAGTGTGCCTAACGCATATATCCATGGCATTTCGACTGATATGGTTAACAGATCAGATGTGCCCGGGTAATCTATAAAACTTGTATTTCCCAAGAATTTCATAAAATGCTACTGTTCATTAGTACTCATTGTGCCCTTTTGCTTTTTAGATATTTGTTTTATGTGATTTTCTGTTCGAAGCTTTTTTCACTGCTGTATTAAGCCCATATTTTCTCTGCTAAAAGTGTAATGGCTCTCAAAATGTCCTTGTTTTCAGGTCATCCCTTTGTTGTTTTCCCTAGTTTACAGCATAAAAGTTTGCACCATTATCTGCAATACGATGTTTATATTCTGATTGTGCATTGGGTGCTTGCTTTTGCAGGATGAAGGAACTTGTTCCTATCCTACTAGAGTATATCAGAAGCCGTCAAATACCTGGTGGAATTGTTGTTCTGGTAGCACATAATGGACAAACTTTTGATGTTCCCTTCCTCAAAAAAGAGTTTAGTCGCTGGTCTTTTGAGATTCCGAAAGATTGGTACTTTGCTGACACCATTCCACTTGCTCGAGAAGTGATGAAGATGAATGGTACGTCTGTAACTCTCTTTTGTTCTCTGATTATGAAAATAAAATAAAATAAAATAAAATAGGCAAGAAAAGATGAAGAAAAAGATGTCATTCAGATCAATTAGAATTGTCCAAATAGATGCATTCATGTGGATCATTGTGTTTTATAAGTAAGCCACCTAAACTTTTGCTACTCAATATACACCAGGAAAGTCTTACCTAGATCATCTCTTCTAGTACTTATGGTTTATATTCACTAGTATGAGTAACTTGAAATACCATTTCTAAATTTTGGCCAAGGTGTTCATGTATTTTAGGTTGGTGTCAATAAGAATTTTCTGTATCTATCCCTACATTGTACATAATTTCAGCCATGGTGTATGTACATATTAGACTAATGTATTCAAAATAGAGTTTGGTATTTATCGAAAGTGGATGTTGATCTAGATGTTTCTTGTTAACAGGACCTAAAGTTCTTCCAAAAAAAACACTGCAAGCTCTACGAGAGCACTATGACATCCCATTGAGTGGCCCAGCTCATAGAGCCCTGTCTGACGTGCATTCACTAGCACTGATCCTCCAAAAATTGACATGTGACTTGAAACTGCCGATATCTGATCTGATCCGGAGATCCTTCCAGTAGGGTATCAAAATGTCAACTTAACTTTACAGATGAAATAGTTATGGCTAATGTTAGGTGTTAAAATCACTTTGCTGTAGCAGATTCACCTCATTATCTGGAATGATCATGCGTGGTTTCATTAGATATATTCAATGCAAAGTCAGCATTTTTACAAAAGCATGTAATTCATCGTAAGGGCCGAATCATGCACCATAATGGCCAATCCATTGCTTAAAAGTCTCAGAGTTGTATCTTCAATTCTTGAAGATTACTTGGCTGGAACATGTTTGTAAGTAGTTTTGGAGATTGAATCGAAGAGTTCTTTTGAGTTGTCAATTACCTGATGCTCATTGTGATTTGTTTATCATTAACTTGGTATGCTGAGGTAGTCCAGATTATAAACTATGTACAGAAAATGTTGGTATCTACATCTGCTGCTTTAACTGAGTTGCTGTCGAATTTTGACATGTTAATTGGAATTTGGAAATACATGAAACCCAGAGAATGCGGACTGCTGAGCATGGTTAACGAGATTCCGAAACTCTACTAGTGTCAGGATAAACCAATAGATTTGGGTCATACCGTGAGAGTTTGACCAATAGATTTGGGTCGTCGTTCTTGTGTGGGAGGGATAAAAATAAAATCTCAGGATGAGTTTCCGGGCCTTCGGATACTTATTTTTGCCGTCTCATTTTTAGAAATGAAGTGTAATTGTATGTGAAAAATGCCCGACAATAAACACGGTCAAAAACATAGAAAACAAACCAAATATTGGATTGTTCATAGCACCTTTAAAATGTAAGACTAGTGCACCAGTATAATGTTGTAAAACAAGTATTAATAGTATCCTCGTCGTTGAAATTCATTTCATACCTGAAATATGGCAATAAGGCTCCCTGTGTTACAATTATTGTTATAGTACTCAAGGCCGAGTCTCGTTCTTAGGCAACTACAATATTCAGGTAATCTGGTTAAAACCGCAAGTTCATCGTCTAGAATTCATTGATAGTAAAGAACAATTATCTGAAACTTCTTGTCTTGTTGACTTAACAAAGATTTTTCATTTCGTATTGCAGTCTCAGTTATGAATCTAAAAAGTCTGTTTTTTGCTCCCAAGGGGGGATATCTTAAATCTTAGAGACGAATCTAAGTTACAAAGATCAAAAGTCAGCTTATTTTTTAATTTTACAAATGAATTGAGTACAATAAATCGCCTGTTACAATCTCAGATCGTGCTTGTGCAAACTAATGGCAGAATCTTGTCAACAATGTAATACCATCTTTCTCCGTGGTACATAAGATTTCACCTTTTCAACTTGAACCAACATAAAAATTTCTGAACAAAACTACAAACCTGTCTAGGGTGAAGGGAGATTCAAATGGCTGCCTATACCCCCAACTATACAAAGTCCCAGGAGCATGTATACAGTGTATATATCAATTATGATCCCGAAAATAACAAATATACACTCTCCCCCTCCTAAGTAAATGATGAGAAATTAATGAGATCTTTTACTTCAGCAAGATGGCATATATATATTGGGTGGAAAATCTGCCCGCCTATGATCTTCAAGCATATTATAGTTCATGTGACAGCTACCAGGGAAGGGTTGTATCTTGGTGAAGGTACAGCAGAAGGTGTAGTTTACAGGTCAGAAGATTATTTCCTTTAAAACTAGGAGAACTAGCATAACAAAGCACATAATGACGAGAACCGAAGCACACATCACCATGCCACCTTGTTTTTGACTTCTTTCTGCCTGCAATTTCAATTTGTTCCAAGATACAATTGTGCATGATTAACCAAAATACAATCAAGAGAAAAAATAATCATATGCACCGATGAAATTATGAAAGTTCAAAAAGAAAGAGTACCTTCTGTAGCTGTTTGAGTCCATCCTCGACTGAGGCTGCAACATTTGTTATATTGTGATCTATCCTGTCAACAATAGTTCCCTGTTCCAATTTCACAGTATTTAGTATTGTCCAAAATAAAAAACACTTGCAAGGCTGTAGCTGAAATGAAAAATAGCCTCTGACCTGATCTATCACCAATACTGACAAATCCTTCATGATCTGTGCTAGCTCGTTAACAGATTCCACAACCTATAACCAAATAATAATGCCAGATGACAATAAGCATCCATTTATTCACAGCTAAAAGAAAATAGAAAAGTCTCTCAGTTACCTGTTGGATTTCTTTCTCCCTTTCTACTGTGAGTGCCTCACTTTTCTTTAATTTCGCCATTTGATGTTCACTGAATCCCTACAACATGGGAAAAAAAACAAGAAAATAGTTAAGAGGTATCAAGAACAGTCAAATAAACATTTCCATACAAAGGCAATTGGGCTGCAAAGGAGTTAAGCGCACAAACATAAAAAATTCTTAAGCTTATGATCACCTTGATTCAGAGTACATAAATAATTTGTGCTTACATTGGTATAGCAGAAGAAGTTTTCTAATTTTAATTTTTAAGCCAAAGGGATAAAAAGGAACTGGTACTGATTTTAAATACGGGAGTAGGTATTCCATATTTGCAAAACGAGAATATTAGCATGTGCCAGAGGTAGAAGAACAGGGAAAAATAGATATTTACTATCAAATGTATCTATTAATATCCTGTTTATCCCATCAACTCTGCTGGAAAATGTGAATCTGGACGACATTTCATCAAGGTGTGTGTGAACTGAAGTATTAGACAATCAAACTTAATTTAATCCAAAATTAAAAACAAAGCTGCACCCACATACCATGTCATCCAGATCATCGTCCTCCCTGTTCGAATTGCTTCCATTTAAGTTCATTTCCAAATCCACCCCATCCGGACCCTACACAAAATAGTACAATGTTAAGATACAAGATAATCTGTAATTACTGAGCCTGCAATGTGACCAGGAAACTGTGGGCGGTTATTGAGATGTTAGCAGTTCAGGGGTTGAGACAATCAATTGCGGATGTCTTCGGTGAGAAGAAGATAAGTCAACTTATCTTAACAACTGAAGCTTAATTCATACCCAGGTGCATGGATACTTTACCTCTTTCTGCAGCTGAAGCCGTCTCAAATATGTCGATTGTTTTCTGCGTAATTCCATTGAGAGTGTCTGCAAATCGGTAGCTAAAGAACGCTGCCAAAGAAACAATATGATAAAACCGGTCACTCGCTTTTTCCAGTAAAGAGCGGATGTGGATACTATATCACCACTGTGTGCCACTGTAGTCAATGATCTTGGTCGTTTGCTAAATGCAAATAGAACTTGATTCAAGATTGGATGGGTTTAATAAAGAAATGATTTATAGAGCTAATTAAAAAAGCATCTAGTCAGTTCAATATGGTTTATTGTGGATTCATATTTTTCAATGGTTTCTCAGAGGTTATGAATGATGGATGAAGATTACTAAAGAATAAAATACATATGTTGTGCTTCCATCCACATACGAAGTGAGAACATGTCGTCATAGCACTAAATGTTGAACACGTGTCTTGGTAATACAATTCAAACTACAGACTATGAAATCATACCTGGACATTTTTCCTTATATTTGCATCCTCAGAAGGCCCACCAGCAGAGAGTCTTTGTAATTTTTTCTCGGACTTTCTTAAAAGATCAGTTATCTCATGAGTAAGTGCCTCAATCCGGCGTTGATCCTCTTTACCATCTCCAAATGATGGCATTAAAGCTTTCGCGTGAGCTTTTGCCAACTCAACCATCTTTCCTCTAACACGTTGTATATTAGCTGCTATTTCTTCAGATACATCAACCCAAGCTGGCGGCAGTCCTAATGCTAATGTACCCCTACTGTAGTACGGAAATAGGAGAGGCTTCAGTAAACTGATTTAGAGGAAGTAAAATAACAAATAAGAGTAGCTGATTAAAAATTGACATTTTGAATGAAGCCGTTTCTTTTCCTCCACATCCTTTCAACGATGAGATTGTTATATATCTAAGCCACGTACGTAATCATATGCTTCACTTGGTTAACAGTGAAAAGCCAATTCAGTGTCTTGTCACATTCAATAAATTGATTAGAGGGCAGTAAGATCAGAGTGTTATCAACCTAGTTACATGTTAGGAACATTAAGCATTGAAAACCAGAGGTATTCAGTTTCTTTGGGGAAAGTATAATTTGAGAAGGCAACAAGAACAAGGGGAAAACAAGTTACAACAATCCTCAACGTGGCACACAATGTACCCATACACTAAAGCCATTGTATTAAAAAATATCCACAGAGCCAAATACACATGAAAGGAGAAACCTACAGTGATTGGAAACTTAAAGGTGAAATTAAGACACTAGAAAGAGCTCAAACAAACATTTGGCAGAAAGCAAAGTACACTCAGTATTTCAAAAACCGAAAACCAAGTACGTATCATTGTCTAGCATGAAGACTGAACAACTGTTGCTTTTCAAGCTACAAAGAAACACTTAGTGGCATGTCTCTAGTTTATATTGTTGAATCCCAGATTGAAACACACTCAAATACACGAATTTAAGAAACAGAAGATGTATCTGGCTGATTGCATGACACTCTGCGAGCACTAGTGCCAACATCCATTTGATAATAACATTATTATTGAAATATGTAATCATACATTCTCCTGAGATACAGCGATAACCATACGTAGATCGTCACAAAACAGTCTCTGAAGACTTGTATAGCTGCTTGAAAGACTAACATATTTTCTAATAGAGTAAAAAAGAAAGAAAGAAGTCATCCAAACAAAAACACCAGTTGAGAAAACAAAGCGATCTATCTATTTACTTCTAGCATCACACATATGCATACATCATAGTTCATCATGTTAAGTCACATCACAGCATTTGATCCGCTACACTCAATCCAATCAATTCAACAGCTAAAACTTAATCAAGCATTTCGAATAACCTCAGAGATGGAAATTACTCGAAACTACTAAAACTCAATCAATTACAGCTAAAACTTAATTTACGATATATAGATGGAAATTACTCGAAACTAAGCTAGCATGAAAAGCACATTCATTCATCATTCATGATAACGACTCACACAATATATCAAGTATCAACTATACCATTCCATTCTCCATCAAAATTTAATCTAATCAACTAACTCAACTCAACAAATCCACCAGTAAATTTCGATGAGCTAGAGATTGATCAAATACAACATAACCTCTCTAGACCTCAATCTGAGCTGAATTAACTGAATCGAAGGCTATAACTGAAAACACGATTACCTGGAGGTACCGGGATCTTCAGTACTAAGAGGAGTGTAAGATCGATTGGGGTTAAGCAACGATGTCGTAGATAGCTCGATCACCGCCCCTCCGCCGCCTGGAATCGATGCCGGAGCCCTAACGCTCTTCAACGCGTCTCTGTACTTTCGGTACATAATCGTCCGATTGCGCGTCGCCATTGTTGAATCGATAAGGTACCAAAACAACACTCCACTGCAAGCTTCTGGAAAATCGATGAAATGAATGGATCGGAGCAATGAGGAAGAAGATGAAAACAATTTTGGATTCGGGCTGAAATTTCAGTTGAGCGGGCCGAGAAGGTTTAGAGAAAGGGGTGTAAGTAAGCAAGTAACCAAAATGGACCTACTTTAGAGTGTGGGGCCCTTGTGGAGTAAAGGGCAATACTAAGTCAATTGTATTTTAGTCCTCTAAGTACATGGTTGAATAATTTAGGCACCTAATTCCTAGATAATTATCTTTTTTTATAACAATCCAAAAAATTTGTGAAAGTTTAAAGTTTTGTGATAATTTTAAAAGTCCTGCAGTGATATATATTAATTATGTTGTGTGGGTGTAAATTGTGAATTTTTATGTATTTATAAATTGTATATTATTATATATTAATTGTGCAGTTGACGTTTTGTGTAGTACTTTAAGGACTTTTCAGTCTTTCAGGAAATTTTTTTAGTATTTTGAAGATTGATGTACACTTAAAAAAGTAAAATATATCAGTTGATTACAGATGTTTCGAACCTTTTTTGAGCAAAGCTTCATGACATAACTTAATTGCAGACGAAATATAAAACTCGATTTATATAATTCAACTTTTTCCAAGATCTCAAAAACATTTAGAAACTTAGTCCTCATATCACACATAAAGATTTTCGAAAGAGAAAAATAAATGTTCCGTAAGTTGAATTTAAAAATATAAATGTCGGCTCATACGATTATCATATTATTTAATTCGAATTTAATTTGCATATGAAGATGTCTCTGGTCATACTATAATCATTAGTATAATTGATACGTTTCTACTTATGTAGAAAAACTACATCAATACAATATTTAATATTCACATACTAAAAATCTGCATGTAAATATTAGTAGTTCGTAATTTATACATATTTTAACATATACAATGATCCATTTAAGATATTTTTAGAGCAATAAACATTTTCATTCACCTAAGAAGCTCATTTGGATAGTTTTCACATTTCAGGTAATCACTTGCATACGTTACAGATTGAATGAAAACTTATCTACTCATACACAAATTTAGAGTGAATTTTTTGTTAAAAATAAAATTTTGCAAATGGAAAGATGAAGGAAAGAATATAAAAGGTGTGTGGAAGACAAGAGTTGGCTTCCTTTCGGTGGATTTTTAACTTGACTCTCCTCCACCCTGCTTAAGGCAACAAACCCCTCTACTCAGTTTCTCCCTCTGGTCTTCTTGTCTGATCATCATCCATTCTTGTCCTCTTTTCTTTCACTCCTCAAAAAACCCAGCTCACAATCAGCTCACTTTCACCCTTTCATCAGCTTTTTTAAGCTCTTGTTGAGGCTAAGGTTCTTGGAAGCCATTTGGAAGAAAGAAAAAGAAACAATCAATCACTCTAATGGATTCTAGTTCTTGGGCTGCTCGTCTTTCTTCTGCTTCCAAGCGTTACCAATCAGCTCTCTCATCACGATCTGGTTAATTCATCATCTTTTTTTGTTTGGTCTTGAAATTGTTTAATTTTAGTCTGAGTTTTATCTAATTGTTATATGATGTTGTTTTCTTGGAAATGAGCTACATGTGTGTGTTGTTTTGTATGCTTTGTGTTAAAGATTGGATTCTTACTCTTGATCTAGGGCTTGTGAGTTGTGAGGCTCTTAGTGAGTGTTAAGATTCTTGGAGAAATTAGGACTTGGTTAAGTGGTTAACTAATTTGTTATGATGTATGGTATCCAAGAAGTTTTTTTTTTTTTTTTTCATTTTTCATTTTTTATATGTGAGTTTTGGTCTTGGTTTTGCTAATTTTACAGCTACTTATGTGGTTGGGCTGGGTGCCTCTGTTGTGGTTATTGATGTTGTGTGTGGTGTTGTAGGAATGAGATGGGATAGCATGGATGCTGAGATGCTAATGGGTTTTGAGGATTTTGACGTGGATGATGACATGAGGGAGGAGTACCTGTGCCCTTTTTGTTCTGATTATTTTGATATTGTTGGGCTCTGTTGCCACATCGACGATGAGCATACGGTAGAGGCCAAGAATGGGGTAACGATCTCTTTCTGCTGTAATAATATCTTGTTTGTCCATAAGCGAACTCTTCCAATTTCAAGCTGCCTGATAATCATAAGCATTGAGTTTGGTGTGTTACTTAATGTAGTGATATTTAATGTGAGACAGAAGCCGTAACTTGCCAGAAAAATGCACATGTTTGCATATAAATATTGATTTGTAGTGAAGGATTGCTTCTTCTTGCGAGAAAGGGATGTATATGTATTTTTAGCTTTGTAACTAAGGAAGAGTAGGTGCTCTCTGAGTTTTCATCTTTCTCATGTGGTAATCATGATGGTGGTAGATAAAATTTACTTCTTTTAAGGTAACCATAGAACAACAAAACCTTAATAGACCATTTTGACTAAATTTTGCAACCCCTTAGGCTGTATATGAGTTATCTTTCAGTATTTTTCTGTCCCAGGAGATCAATATTTCCGTGCCCTTGAAATCTTTTTTGTCGGCGCTAGCATCAATTATTCGTCTTCCAAAAATTACCTTTTCTGGTCATCTGCTTCTAGTCATGCTTTCCGCATAATAAATTGCACATTCTTAGCTTGTTTCACTCATATCCAACCGTTGAAAACCTGTTTTTGTATCTCCTTTTCTGCAACACGACACTTTGACTCCTTTTCTGCAATACAGCATTTCACTCCTTTTCTGCAAAACGACACTTCACTCCTTTTCTGTAAAGTCTGCTCGCTTAATAGTTGTAGGCACTGAGATGGGGCCTATCTCATTGCTGCCTAATTTTATTAGCGTACTTCTGAGTTACGAGGATATTCTTCCACAATAATACCCAGCATGATTCACTCTTGGCACCTCACTATATTCAGTTCCGTAATGCATTATACTTCCTCCACCCGAGCTAAGTTTTCCATTTGATCTTTTTTACCTTAGTTTGACTACAAATTAATGTTTAATACTAATTAGAAATTTTTTTTATGAAAACTATCATTCTTTGGTAATGTAATGTTCTTGATAACTTTCCCTACACAAAGTTTTAAGTTAATTTGTAGTCAATCTAAGGTTGAAAAAAGTCAAACGTAAATTCAGTGGGAAACTTAGCTCGGGAAGGAACAAGTAATAAAATTACTATTAGAAACACTATGAACTTCAACATCACATCTCCATGGCAGGACTCCTATATGCTAAGAGTATTATGTGTTTAAAAGTTCATAATTTGGATGATGCTGTGGTTCATTCTTCCACTTTTTTTTCTTTCTGTGTGTCCTTGAACTAACTTGGAGTTGACGTGCAGGTATGTCCAATTTGTGCAATGAGGGTGGAAGTCGACATGGTTGCTCATATAACCTTACAACATGGGAATGTCTTTAAGATATCCTTTTTCTTATCTAAGTTTGTGCAACATTTCTGCTATTGTAGAAGCTTACAGTATTATGTTGCTATGCGATTCTAACAAAATGACCATAATTCGTGAAATTGCTGATCGCATTCAAAAAATTACCATGATTTCCTTGACTAGAGTTTACATGCAGCGCAAGAGGAAATCTCGAAAATCTAGTTCACATTCAACACTTACATTGTTGAGAAGGGAGCTCAGAGAAGGGAACTTGCAGTCCCTTTTTGGAGGCTCGTCCTACATATCCTCAAGCAATGCAGCCCCGGACCCCTTGTTGTCATCGTTTATTTCACCAATGGTTGAAGATTATGAACGTATTCTACCGCAGCCAGTTACTGAATCAGCATTAGGCAAGTCAAGTGCTACTTCAGAAAGGTATAATATGTTCCTCAGCACCGTAGCTTCAAATTAAAGTAATAAGTGGAAATACATCAAACATGTACCTTTTATGTACCCTGTAGCATTACTAATTGTGTCATCAGTCATTTATGGAGTCTGGACAATGTAGGATGGGGAAGTGGGAGTGGTGATCAGAACATAATCTCTAAAGAAGCCGACCGGGATACTTTTCTCACTGTTGTTACCTCACTTTCTCTCTATGATCATATCAAGTTCTAAGGCTAAGCCTTTATCAGAATGTACACCGTCAAAGTCAAACCAAAATAGAATTGCTAAGCTGAAAATGTATTATGTCTAGTGTCTAGACCCTAGACACGTGTGAAGGTGGTTAAGGTGGTGTTGTAGTGGGAGAATACAGATTCGGGGATTGCATCTGAAACAGTATAACTATTACATACGAAAAGGGGTGTGGAATGTAGGAAGAGGGGAAAGGGAAGAAGAGAAATATCATTTGACACAAAGATGGCGGCGGAGTAGAGTAAATTCCTTAAGGGGGTGATGCTAACCAAGTATAATGGCCTTTTGAAGTTTCTCATGCTCTAATTCTGTGTCTTATGTTGGAGGCATAAGGTGGTGTAGAGTTCGATCCCTGGTGGAGGTATAAGGTGGTTTAGGAGTAAAGAGGTGTTGTAAATGAGTAGTAGTTGTAATCTTAGCCGTTACCAAAATAAATAAATTATGTGTCTTATGCATTCTATTGGCTTCGTCTTATGAAGTCCCATACCTCATCATATGTGCTTGAATGAGGAAATCATGTTAAATTCCATCTAGCTGTTACATTACTTTAATACATGTCTTATTTTCTTCACCTAGTAAATCACCACGTTTAACTGATTGTATTATAAAAGCCTGCAAAGTATACTGGCTGTTAGTATTAATGCCTATATTTCTGGATTCTAATCTGCAGAAAAGTCCAACTACCACCCATGTCGATCAAAGATCAGGAGGAGAAAACAAAGAGGTGCGACTTTGTTCAAGGGTTGCTACTGTCCATGGTGCTTGATGATAACTTATAGTGTTTTCATGTTGTCGAAGCACTTCTTGCGGAAGCCGGGTAGGACTGCAAGATGGGCACCCCGTCCATGGGACAATGTTGATGCACCTGAAATGTGAAATAAGTTGTAGCAACATATGTAACTTGTGCTGTGTAGGGTCTAGTGTTAGGTAAAAGCAGACTGATGTATTGCTTTATGTTGTATTAGGCAAACTCAGACTTATGTTTACGCTTATGCCTTGCAAAACAAATATTGGTTTACTTGCTGGCACATTAATCTCAAGTTTCTGGGCTTGTGCCAAGGTATGACAATATGTTCAATACTTCAGAGTCACTGGTTTGAACCGGAACAGCTCATTGAGCTATTGCAATTTCATATGGTATGACCACCAGGCGTAGTTGAACAATTTTCCATTTTAAGAGTGTCGTAAACTCCATTCCAGAAGCATTCAAGTTTTTCATGCAATTAATGTACTTTCCAAAGACCCCATCCATACATAGTTTTGAAAAAAGCACTACTAGTACCGTAGTACAACATGGATGGATACTATCATACAACATAAAAGAGGGAAGATGTTAAAAGCTGATCTCATTCACAGGCCCCAGAATAGATAACAGAAACCTAATGCCGTTTCTATGCGCTCAATACCTAGTCTAAGAAAGTGAACCTAACTTGGTCAGCAATTTCACCCCTGAATAGTCTGATTGATACATCGTGTGGGAACACGGACATGCAACACTTCCTCCACAACATTCTTGACAAACCAGTCCAAGCAAGACCTGCATTGCTCTCCATTCAGATGTGTTGGCTGATTTGTCAATCTTTCTGGGTGCTCACAGATCAAGAGTTGCGTCCTAACTGGATACACTTCACGCGGGCGATGCTCAAGTCCAAATGCAGCTAAAATGGTGTGTGTGGAGGTCCTTGCAATGTCTTTGAAGGTATTGTACCCTGCATCAGCATCGTTGGCTAAGTGAAACCAGATAGAGGCAAAATGTAATCAGCTGCTTAAAATGAACTGTCAAACTTGCGAGTTGCGACACACCCAAGCTAAACAGCTACTGGGTAGCTGAGATGGATGAACTAATTGTGATTAAGCACTCTCAGCAGCTAATCACCAACATTTGCATTTCAGAAGATGAGTGATGGTTATCTAAATTGACAATGTAAGGAGTTTATAGAAGAAAAATTAAGAGAATCAAATGGCACATACCTATCTCCATATTTCTGGACAGGCATTTCAGATGATGCTTAACCATCGATTGCACTCGTTCCTTTTCTATCCCACTGTTGCAGACCTCACTTAGTTTAGAGGGTAATAGACTGGCATAAACACCAGCGCTTGGTTGGCCACTGCAAGGCTGGAGCCGCTGTTGCCCTAAATCCACAGAAACACTCGCACTGATCCCAGAACCTTCACCGGATAGTATTCCAACGGAGGAGTCATTAGCAGAGGTTGAAGCTCGGTTGCAAATGTCCAGACCAACAGCACTACTCAACTGTGGAGTGTGAACTTGCCTACTATTTGTTGATGTGGTGCTGCGGTCTACCAAACTTCCCTGATGATAAATACTGTTTGGCAGTATCCTTACCTGCATGGGAACTTGAGCACCCAAATAATTGGTATCGGATATTGGCATGAGAGCAGCACGCCTTTCCAAATTTATGTTCCTATTATTGAGAAATTGATGTATCTGGCGTTGGATTCTTCGTCTCCCAAGCAATGTAGCTGCCCCAGATTCTGGAGGAGAGATAACTTGAGAGTGACCCATAGACTCTCTCATCGGTCTTGACTGATCTGTGAACTGGCCAATAGATATGCTGGGTTCATAATATGAAGATTCTTGATTTGCAGCTATGGATGATGAACCAAAATTATCAGGTGCTACAAGATTCACAGGTTGTTCATTTGAGGATGCAAGAATAGTCGGTTTACATGCGTTACAGTACCAATTTCCCTCAGGCACTTCACACCCAAGTCCGACACAGTAAGTGTGCGCAGATGAATCACAAAGATCACACAAAAGCATAAGTGAGTCATCACAACCTTGCTGACACTCGCTGCAAATAACACTTGCATATGGATCAAGGAAACCCCTCACCTCTTCCTCAGATGGCTGATAAACCTGCAGAAAGAGAAACACTTCACAAGAGGGAGAGACAAAAGAGCAAGGAACAACTTCAGAAATCTTTTTTTTCGTTGGAGAAAAAATAAGTGAACTGTTTTTCATCCCTACATGGGACAACCACCCAAACCCCGTGCCACATATACAACAATACAAGCAAATTTCCCTAGCCTCCAGTATGTTAACAAAATTCTGCAATGAACCCCTGTTCTAAATTGGGAACTGGTCTTTTTCCCTAACTTTGCAATGAACATCCCAAATGTGTAAATAAAGGGGGTTTAGTGTATAATTTATACAGTACAGGATCTTTCCAAGCAACAAATATAGCAGAAGGATTTGGCACAAGTTAAATACTACTACAACACAAGTTACCTGATCACGTTTCGGAACTGGAATTGCTGCATCCCTGAGATGATGCCCACTATCAGCACGAACACTCCTGCTAATTGATGAAAACCGTTGCTTGCAAAGGGGACACCGGGACTCCACCTTTGACCACTCAATTATACATGCAAAACAAAAGTAATGACTGCAACAACTTAAGATTCCTCTTACTGTTTTCTTCCCCTCTCCAGACAGGCAGATTCCACAAACTTGCTGCACGTCTTTAATCTCTGTCTCCACCGCCTTTTCTTTGCCTTTACTTTTTGTGTGATCTTTTTGTGAAGGTATAATATTTTCCTCTTTATTCAGTTTCAAAGAATTTGAACCCCTGAGACTACAGGTCAACCGCCTTGAAAGTTCCGTGGCCTCTCTAACTTGCTCTCTCTCCTCTTCAGAGATGGTGAATCCATAGTCTGGTGATCCAGACCTCACAAAATCTGAATCACCATCCAAAATGGGATTTTTCCTCCTCCCCCCATCCCGTGCAATGATCTTCTCCTTTCTTATAATGCTACTCCTGACCTTTTTCCCGGGACCAGACCTCCTTTTTTTACGTAAGACTCGCTTCCTATCTGGCCTTTTGCTTTGGATTCTCTTTGAGACCTGACCCTTCCTCTTCCTCTTTTTAGTCCGCCTCTTGGTCACCTTATTCCTATCTGGTGTAAATCCCTCAGAATCATAAAAATCATCCTCCTGTCCGGGATAGGACACCGAATTCTTTTTTCTATGCTTCTCACTACAACCATCTCTAGGTATTCTTGTATTTACGATACGGGGTTTCCTCCTTTTCACATAACCATAACCATCTTTTTTCTGCCTCCACGAAGTTCCAAAATCATCATCTTCCTCCACTTCACTATGTAAGAGTCTACTTTTCTTTCTTTTATTAACAAAGTCATCATCATCATCTATCTCATCGTAAGCTACCTTTTTCTTTCTTGTATTCAAAACCGTATTACTTCTTCTCCTTTTAGAACCCCTTGTCAATCCAGCTCTTCCAACCTTCTTAACTTTCTTTTCCACACACTCCTCTTCACTTGAGCTAGCCTCATCCTGAAGAGAAGAAGTGTAGTCATCTTTGGGATCATACACTTCATCTTCACTGACATTGTAATCCCCATCTGACTCCTCTATTCGTCCATTCTTAAGCTTCACGCTGTTCCTTCGTGTATGCTTGCGTCCAACTTTCCCTCCCCTTGCCATCTGCTGATTTACCACATAAACAACACGAAAACAAAATCTTATCAGACTCCACATACATAAAATGATTAAAAAACACTGTAGTCCTGTCGAACATAATTCATAAGCAATTATTTAAATCCCGTCCACTCTTTTCTTCATACTCCTATATCACAAAGGCGCGATTAACTCCTTCCAAAACCTCATTCCACCAACAATCAACGACTCAGACACAAATCCGTAGCTCACCAATGAAGAGGAAACTAATCTCCAGATCATAACTAAAAAAATGTGAAAGAAACTAATGAACGAAACTTAACAAAAAAACTAGGAAGCTAATTAATCAAGTGTGAAGAAAGAGGCAAAATCATCAACAAAAATCAAACAGTAACACAATCAGAAACTCAAAGAATGAATCAGAAAACCAAATCTGCTACGTAACACAAACGATTAATAACTCAATCAACACCGATTTAATCTTAATTAGGGAAAGAGATGTACCTGTTTTGAATTTGAGCTAATGAGGTCAAAATTAGGAACAGAATGTTGCAGGGAGGTCAAAGGTAGTATGAATTTGGGATGAGAAATGTTAAGTAAAATTATCGACCGGTTTAATTAAAACGGTGCCGGAATGGAACAACCAACAATTCTCCATGTTCCAAATGGAGAAGTATATATACTTGTGTGAACAGAACCGCCATTAGATGCTTGCTTGAGAAGGAAGATGAGCTGGATTCGCTAGCAATACGACGTCGTTTTGGTGCTTTGCTTTGAGTTTTGACAAATAAATAGGCCAAGTGTCTGTTATAGATTTGGTGAAGATGGCGGGTGCACGAGATTGCCCATTGGGCTTGCGGGGCCCAATTAAAGTACTCTTTCCCCTTTCAGTTGGTTTTTTTCCTTTCCCTTCTTCTTTATTTGTAAGGTTACGATTTAACAACAAGATACATAATTCACAATCTAGGGGCTATTTTGAAAACAGTTGTAGTCGATTTAAATACACTTCAAATACTTCCATTATAATTCCATTTCAAATACAATTTCATCAAAATTCATTCAAATGTACATTCATATTTTATACCAATCATCCTCTTAAATCAATAATTGAAACGAATCGAAAGTACATCCGTCTACTAAAATTCAAACGACATATAGTATAATCTCATATAGACTCGGATCATTGTTACTAGAAAAGATTTATAAAGAGATGGGACTTCTGATGTAAAGTAGGCCAATGCATTCATTAAAGATGATAAAGAGAAAGCTTCAAGTGAGGAGGAGACAGGAGATCAAGTGCAGCACCAAGTGGCCAAGCTGCTTCAAACTCTGCCCCTTGGTAATCTAGATTATGCACCACCGTAATATTTCTCTTCGTCTTCACACCTGCATCGATTGGCTTTTTTAGTTTTTGCTATTGATATTGTACTAGTTTCATAACAGGACATTAGTATTTGTCTCAAGCAATACACACTTACCAAAACCATCGACTAAAAGTGTGTACTCATAGAGGAGATCCATGCACAAGAATGGCACATTATCCTCCAGCACATTAGGAAAAACTGTTCTCACATCTTCTATACGCATGTTGCACGCCACGTTAGCTGCTCTCCGGTAGTCTATTGGACGGACTTGTGCAGACATTGTATTTGGATCAATTATGTTCGCCTGCAACATCAGTGGATCGATCAGAGAGACGGTCTTTTGGAGAAATACGACTAAGATAGAGAGAATGACTTGAAAATGTACCGCAAAGGCAGTGAAGAAAAAACTTGTGGCGACGTAGAGCTCATCCTGCCCTTCGCCTAATCCACCATTCCAAATGCTATTGAACGTGCAGTTCTGGTGAGGGCAAGATGCGTCCATGTTCAGTGTCCTTCGTGTCAAAGATCGGCATCGGTGAATGTTGTTCCCCATGGGAGGTGTAGATACGTTGTAAACCACACCAGAGAAGTTGTATGTCCCTTTTGTAGTTCAAAGAAGCAAGTAGTACTTGTTAACTTGTGTTTCAGTTCAGTGCTAGAACACAAAATTCGGAAAACCAGAATCATATACTACCTCTATAACCATTCAGAGCGCATGGATTGCCACGATTAGCAGTTAAACTAAGAATTTGAGCTCGAGCAGCTTCTAATCCATAGTTCAGGTAACTGCACTTATACCGAATAGTAAAAACCAAAGTATAGTCACTTACGGAACAGACAGGAAAATAGAAGAGCATTAGAGATATATACCTATGAGTGTAAATCGTGTATCTTGTTCCGTTAAGGCTCCATTCTGCTAGATAGTCTCCTAGTGCAACAGACCTTGAGGCATTTGCAGCACTCTCTTCTGAGATTGCATAGGCCATTTGAACTGATGCACCTCCAAGATCAACTACTGCTACAGTTTCTTGATAAGGTCTTCCAAAATTTCCTAACAGGTAATTCATCGCAACCTGTATTTGACATAACTAGATCTTAAGTTGTCACAGAAATCTATGCGATTGATTGAAATCGCGCACTGAGTAGATAACTAACCCACATGTAGGAACCTTCTTGAAATCCATTAATGACGGATACCCACTCGGACCTATATCTGAGGCTGCTTTCATTTGCGAAAAGGTCCCTCACCTGATTCATGTTTCCAAGTTTTACTTTAGATATAACTAATATCATGGAAAAGCAGATAGGCAATAATATGTTCTCTAACTTCTGTTAATTAATAAATATATGTGGCGAAAACTTGAAATTCTTTACATACCTCTTCCAAGATTCTCCCAGCCGTATCACCACTTAACAATCGTAAACCTGCAGTAGCCTACGTACAAATGTTCAGCATAAACGAACAAATGCACTGTTTTTATATGATTCTAACTATAATTAATACTTGAAGCTTTACTTTTCAATATCTTAGTTCTAGAGATATTTAGTAATAATAAAAGTTCTGCCTTGAATGATCGAAACTATAGGAACTCACCCCGAGCCTGACTGGCGTCTGGGGATGCAGTTGGGTCGGAACAAGGACTTGGGCTTGCTGCAGCAGGGGACGCAATGAATCTGCAGCCGCCCTCGGGGTATTCGCGTATGCACTTAGGCCTGGTGCGGTCTGCAAGCCAATATCATAAGAGTAAGTACATGTATGTAAAAAACCTGCTTTTTCTGACTAGAAAAAAAACCATTTTAAATTCGTGTAACTTGAGAGATTGTAAACTTCATTAAGAATGTTTGGAAAAACTGGCATTTTCTAAGACCTTTAGATCTATACATGGACAAGTAATTGACTAAGTTACATTATGGCTACTAGAAGAGAATAAATCAAGCTGTTTCTTAAAGAATAGTATAGTATTGACATTCAGATTTAGATACACCTGTAAGGCTTTGAGAAAAACTCACCCTGTTATTGAATTCAAACTCCTGGCCTATTGGCAGAAGTTCAAGATCGCTGGAATTGAACCGGAAGACATGTACTCGGGTTCCTGTACTTCCTGCATCGAAGATGACAGCATATTCCTCCTCCGTACTGTTGATTGCTCCACCTTGATTACTGATCAACAACTTTCGATGGAAGCTTTCAGTTAATTCAGCTGTCGCGGAAGCTATGCTAGTGCTTATTAGCATGAAAAACACAACATTATGCACCAGACTGCACCCAGTTTTCCTCATGTTGCAAAGAAATATTGACAATGTAAGATTATAGAGAGTAACTAATTGCATAAAGTAGTGAATAATTATGCATAAGTAATATGATTAGCCTTGTTAAGGATGGAGTCTCATATTGCATATGCAGATTGGAAGACAAATGGCGAGTTTGATTTGTACAAGGCGGCCATCACAACAAAGACATATTCAACATTTCAACCAATGTGTAATATCATACATTGTAATTACAGAGTTACTGTGTGTGATGGATCAATTTTTTATAGCAAATGTTACAGGTTAGGCAGAGACAAATGTGAAATGGGATGATTTTTGTAGCATAATTCATGTCATGGAAACATTGGCTCCACAGGAAATTATATTCTAGTGATAAAAGAATAGCATACTATGTTTACCAGGAAAAATCACGAGGAAAAGAACCCACAAGTTACAGTAAAAAATCATATTAATATTTTTGACAAAAAATGAAATGAGAAGCTTGTCAAGGGATCGAGGAGTGCTACTACAGTTTTTGCACATAGAATTCGGAATGAAAAAGATTGGAAAATAATATTAGCACAGGTTCTGTGCCAGATCCTAATTCCTACATCTTATTATGATGGAAAGACCACACCTTACTGAGTGAACCAGAGCAACATTGCAATTAACATTACTATACAAGTAGTTTGATGGAGTAAGATACTTATAACATGTCATCAAGTACAATGTAGTCATGTATTTATTTCACCAAAATCTCCAATACAAGAGAGCAGAACAGGACAACAAAGGCATCGTGTTCATCATGACACATAGTCATGAATGAATTAAGAAGCGTGATAGAGAGCGAGCTTCATCTGGGGTGGTGATAAGAGATCAAGTGCGGCACCAAGTGGCCAAGCTGCCTCAAACTCTGATCCTTGATACACAAAATTCTGCACCACGGTGACTTCTCTTTTCGGTTTAATGCCTGCATTTACCATCTCACTATATCAACCAATGTTCAGCAAAATGTGAGTTTTAACAACTAGTAAGGCTTCACTTACCGAATCCATTGACTAAAAGTGTGTATTCGTAGAGAAGATCCATGCACAGAAACGGCACTGTATCATCCCTCATGTTAGGAAAGACAGTTTTCATATTGTCTACATATGTATTGCAAGCGACGTTAGCTCCTTTCAGGTACTTAATAGGGCGAATTGGTGTGGAAGTTATACTTGGATCAACTAAATTAGCCTGCAATTAAAACGCGTTCAGTTGGATGTTAATACCTGAACTGTTACCAATAACTGTAATAAGTTGAAATGAAAATAAGTATTGGGGAATATCATGTAAATGTACCGCAGAAGCAGTGAAGTAATAATTGGTCGCAACGTATAGATTTTCCTGTCCTTCACCTCCTCCTCCGTTCCAAACGCCACTGAATGTGCAATTCTTGTGGGGGCAGGACGCATGCAAGTTAAGTGCCTTTCGGATCAGAGCTCGACATCTTGGAATGCTGTTTCCGGAGGATGGTGTTGATACGTTATAAACCACGTCCGAGTAGGTGTACGTCCCTGTTTTAGTGAACACACATAGGATATAAAACTAGATTGCAATATGAACTGACATTTAAAAGACAGTACATGAGTCCCAATTTACCTTTGTAACCATTTGTAATGCATGGATTTCCTCTTTTACCAGAGAGCTTTAGCATTTCAGCACGGAAAGCCTCTAGTCCATACTTCAAGTAACTGTAACACAAACATGCATTGTCCTCAGATTAACAAGAGTTTACAAGTTACTGTAACTTTGTTCAAATTCAGATAGTATAAAGAAAAGTCGACCAAAAGGCAGACCTATGAGTGTAGAGGTAATATTTGGATCCTTTAAGCTTCCACTCTGCTAAGTATTTATCATCTGCAGTGATTGATGATGGAGCATTTGCAGCATTCTCCTCTGAAATTGCATAGGCCATTTGTACAGATGCACCTCCAAGATCAACTACTCCGACAGTTTTCGGGTATGGTTTTCCCAAATTTCCCAACAGATAGTTCACAGCAACCTATACATGACAATGTGAGATACAAGCATGGATCCTTTTAAAATGAGATGTTTCAGAATTTCTCCTTCTGGCCTTTTTCGGGTAAATTTATTATGAGCATTGTTTAAAACAATTCATTTCCATGTCTATTTCATCTAGATGAGCTGAAAAAACAATGTTCCAATACTTTTCGCTTCGTTTCATTGAATATATAAACTATGTATACGAGAATTCATAGTCACCTATGTACAAGTTACAAATACACTTCAATAGTTCAACATGGCAAATTAATTCTCCACTTAAATTACCACGACCACGACAAAGTAAAAGGTATCTACTCACCCACATGTACGAGCCTTCCTGAAATCCGTCAATAACAGACACCCATTCCGCCTTGTATTTGAGATTACTTCCATTGGCGAAAAGTTCCCGGATCTTCATGGACCAATTTCATAATTAACTAAAGTACAAGGGCATAACTGAAATTAACTCAAACTAAGGGACATTAGAGAAATTATACAATCGTACCGCTTCCAAAATTCTTTCAGATGCATCTCCATCTAACAACCGTAGGCCTGCAGTAGCCTGCGCCAATCAGCAAATTGAATGTGTAATTCAACATTAATTTTAAGCTTAAACAATTAAATGTCATTTTTTATAAGAAATATTAATGCTAAATTTATTTTTAAAAGATAACGAAGCACAACTTAGTTAATACGACGCTTCATTTCAACTAATAGGTCGAGATTCGAGTCATCTTTTAGCCGTTTTTAAAAAAAAATATTTTTGGAAACACAAGAAAAGGAGGGAAATTCTCATACCCCAAGCTTAACAGGTGTGTAGGGTTGTAGGGTGGTCGGAACCAGGGCCTCCGCTTCCTTAAGCAAGGATTGTATGGAATCCGCAGCACCCTGTGGGTTATTTGCGTACGAACTTAGTCCCGGTTTCGTCTGTAATCAAATGACACGATTGTTATATTAGGTGCAGTTAATTTGTAACAACTTAATCACTAATCGATCAATTTGATTACAATCTCGTGATATATGTAGTTTACCGAGATTATAAGAAAAGTCAATTTGGAATTTATGTTTACAGAAACTACATTATAAGGTAGATATATATTATATAGGTGTTGTTTGTAATAGATGATGAAGTAACTAAATTTGAGAGCTACCAAACGAGCTTCATTAAGGCAACTCAAGTCCTTAAATGAACACACAATAATGCAAATATGTACCTTCTTATTGAACTCGAGCTCGTTACCAATGGGAAGGAGTTCAAGACTGGCCGAGTCGAACCTGAAGACATGTGCCCTGGTTCCAGTACTTCCCCCATCGAATATAACTGCGTACTCCTCGGAATTGACAATACTCTTGCCAATCAACAACTTACGGTTCAAGATGCTTTCAGGTAACTCGTTGGCAGTTGCAAGAGCCACACTGATGAGGATGAGCAGTACAACATGCAGCACAATGCAGTATCCAATATTCTTCCCCATCTTTCTGCTATGCAGATAATCAAAGGCACGACTTAAGCTTGTGTCAAGTAGTTGTACTAGTAGTAGTATATATTATATTATAAATAGTTTCAAGGACTATTGAAGGAAAACCTAGAGCTAAAACTTACCTTTGTGAACTGTAAGGGTAGGTGAGTTAGTACAAGAAAATTATGAGGACTTGTATATATATATATATATATATATATATATATATATATATATATATATATATGGGTAACTTGCTGTGATTTTTAAGAATATGTTGGTGCATGTCAAATTTCATTCTTATTTACAATATGCACATGTGTCTATCAAGATTTAATATGGAAATGAAATGTTCTTAATTTGGTGTAACATGATAAAGGATATCATTCACAAATTTCATACTTAACTTTTTTCTTTGTTTGTCTTGCAAAGATGTTAGTAGTATATGTTGTATGGTAATCGAATAATTAGTTTATTTTAAAATTGAACTGTGATAATAATAATCGTTTTTTTAAAATGCTATTAACTTGGAGTAATTCTCAGATTTTGTATGTGATAAATGACATTTCTGCCAATCCAAACAAACTATATAGCCACTAGATTTAGTTGCTGCTGGCATTTTTATATCTTGCGAGCCACTTGGTTTCATTATGTTATATATTAATTTGAATTGGGACAATTGGTTTGCAGGAGATAGTGTAATAGTGTTAATGTTATCTTGTTTTCAGGTGAAAACGAGAATTTTTCATATTAAATAGATTTTTGTCCATGGCCCTCAAATACAAGATTTTTTAAAAATCATCTTCCAAAGTATGTAACACATGTTTATTAAATTTTGTTCGTTTCATGATGACCTCAAAGTTGGATATTCTTTTGGGAGCATTTCTTTCTGACCATTAATATTTTATCACTTCCGATAACTAGAATCTTCCATATTTTATGTGGAGAGTGGTATTAATTAGAATTGGACCCAAGTACTAAAATAACAAAATGAACAGAAAATGACATTGTTTTCTAGGGAAAATGAAAATGTTATAAATTCAAAATTTTAATGTCCATATGACATTTTGCAATTACTACTTGAATTCGTCAATTGAAATTTTAAAGACACACCGCGTTAGACTGGATATATAATAATATTTAATTATTAGGTTACGAATTTATCTAAAATTCACTAATTTCAGTTCAGCTTAAATTACGGTCAAATCAGTTATGACTAGTTTATTTATTTCAATTTTATACTATCATCATGATTTCGAAGGAAGGTACTTAGCAATCAATCTCACTATTAGATTGTTACTGATTCAAAACAGAATACCTTAATTTAAGACTATATTTAGTAAAATTAGTTGAAAATCCTTTTAACTAGATCTTTTAAAAAGGTGTGTGTTCACATTATTTTAAATGATTAAAATGTGACTTACATTCTCGATCTATTGATTGGAGTTGAAACGTATTACAAACTGAATTGTACTTCTTTGTCCGTTGTGCATTTATATAATGAGTTCTTTTAAGGCTCTATTTAGTAAAATTTTCAATTAGGTCTTTGAAAAAGTCGTGTGTTTACATTTTTTTAAATGATTAAAAAATGACTCAAATTCTCAATTTATTAATTGGAGTTGAAACGTATTACCAATTGAATTGTACTTCTTTGTCAGTTATGCATTTATATAATGAGTTCTATGAAGTTTAAAATTTAACTAAAAGATTTAGTGGTAAAGATAATTTAGAGTTTATACCGTGAACTGTATGAACGGCACACCACGTTTATTCCTGATCGTCGGGTACTTTTCAATCATAATTCATTTTTGATTGATTCAATCAATAGTCGTTCAAATTTATCGCCAATTATTTCTTTGACAAAACTGACCTACCTAGTTTCAGGGCCTTGAACTTGCCAATTAAAAGGGTTTTGAAAAGTGTAATTACGATATTACTATTGAAAGCGAATCATAACTCAGTTAGTAAAATTTCATCTCACATTAATAAATTAGAGGTTTGAATCACCTTTTAACCGTTTTAAAAAAAAATTACACTATTATTACTAAACTTCTTACTTATTTTATGGTCAGTGACTTAATCTCGTAATTCATGCTGGTTAAAATTATTAAAGTATTAATACAAATGGTTATACAATTTTTTCTTTTAAATGAGATAAAATTCTATTTAAAACGAATTAAAACACTCATCAATACTACAGATTCATACCTAACCTGCAATATATTGTACATGGTCAGTGGTGAGACCACATTTGTCACTTAGCAAAAATAGTAACACACTTCATTCTTATTAATAAATCGAGGTTCGAATTACTCTTTAATTATTTTAAAAAAGTTATTCATATATAAATTAAAGTTTCGTTTAATTTACTGATTGAACGAGTAACACATTTATACATGATAAAATCCCATTGATTAGCAAATTTCGGCTCAAACAACAAGAATTTATGAATAATCCGAAATCCTACTTAAAAATAAAATTACATATAGCATTTAACTAGATAAAATACCGTCTCTCACAAGTTATTATCATCGTTCAAGAAGATTGATAGAGAGCGAGCTTAAATTGAGGAGGAGAAAGGAGATCAAGTGCAGCACCAAGTGGCCAAGCTGCTTCAAACTGTGATCCTTTGTAGTCAAAACTCTTCACCACCATTATCTTCCTCTTCCTTTCTATCCCAAATCCATTTACTAACAGTGTGTACTCATATATCAGATCCATGCACAAAAATGGCAAAGTATCCTCCCTCGCATTCGGAAACACCGTTCTCATATCATCTATCTTCGTGTTGCAAGCAATGTTCGCTGCTTTTCGATAGTCTCTTGGGCGAATCTGTGTAGATGTTATGCTCGGACTTACAATGTTCGCCTGCCAAACAAATTATAAGCTAAATTGCAGCCATTTTACGTACAATTTATTGAACAAATTGAGTTGATGCATGTAGAAAGAAATGTACCCCGGAAGCAGTGTAGTAAAAGGACGTTGCAACGTACATACTTTCCTGTCCATCGCCACCTCCACCGTTCCAGACGCCATTGAATGTGCAGTTGCTGTGTTTGCACGCTGCGTCCATGTTCAGTACCTTTTTGGTGTAATTTTGGCAGTTTCGAATGCTGTTCCCATAAGAAGGTGTTGATACATTGTATACGTTGCCCCCGTAACTGTATGTTCCTAATTTTGTTAACATAGTTCGATTAGAATAGTAAAACATCGAGAACACAGTAAAGTGTATTATTTGGCTCCCCGAACTTTAAATACTGGGTCAGCCCCTGATGAAGACGAAACTCTAAAATGAAAGTTATACCAGACTCCTGGTCGCCTACCTTTGTAGCCATTGATAATACATGGATTGCCACGAGAACCAGAACGCTCCAGGTTTTGAGCACGAGACGCCTCTAGTCCATACTTCAGATAACTATTACACAGAAAAGGATCATCATCAACTGGTGTTTCTTGTGAGGAAACTCTTAGAAGTATTTTATTCGAATTTGAGAACAATTAAAAGAGTATAAATCAACAGACCTATGAGTATAGAGGTAATATTTAGATCCTTTAAGGTTCCATTCTGCTAAGTATTTATCATCTGGAGTAACTGATGATTGAGCATTTGCAGCATTCTCCTCTGATATTGCATAGGCCATTTGCACTGATGCACCTCCAAGATCAACTACTCCGACAGTTTTCAGATATGGTTTTCCCAGATTCCCCAGCAGATAATTCACAGCAACCTATACATAAGCTATGAGAGAAAGTTGCTCAGAAAACCCAATTTCCACCAGTATCCGGCTATCCGCCACACATAACTAGTATGACCGGGTACTCACCCACATGTAGGAGCCTTCTTGAAACCCATCAATAACGGACACCCATTCCGACTTGTATTTGAGGTTGCGTCCATTCGCGAAAAGTTCCCTCACCTTTCATATGTTATTTCACATGTAAGTGGATAATAAACATGCAGTTCAGAGTA
>JAYMSP010000980.1:0-37995 GCA_036897095.1 Plantago elongata | reverse complement strand
ATATATATATATATATATATATATATATAATCACCAATATTTTAAATATTAATTTCAAATATTTACAGATAAAAATATAATGTTTGTTGGTTTTATTTGGTATTTTCATAAAACCGTTTTCATAAGAGTTTCATAAGAGTCTTCTCTTTCCAAGTTTGCAATAATTATTTAATGTTAAGAAGGTTTAATAAGTTCACAAATAATATACAATTTCTTCAAATAAAATATAAACATAAGATAAAATAGATTTTACATGACTATAAACATCTTACTACACATATTCAACTGTTAATCAATTAAGATACAAATTAATGCGATTTATACTTTAATTTTGAGGATTAGCTTTGTTTTTTTGGTCTCTCAGAAGACTCTCAGTTGTACTTTTGTTGAACATTTTAGAGTTTGGGCTTTAAAAAATAGTTTTGATAGGGTGATTTTGATTCGGATGATTCTTGTTTCCTTTGTAATATTGTTGCATGAGCATATGTAATTTTAATACCGTTTTAATTGTCACGTATACATAGAGTACGTGTATAGAAATCTCCACGTCCACATTGCGCGATGATGCTCACATCAAAGTGTCATCATGGTTCCACTGCCACTTTATGCGATGACAGTCATGTTGAAAATATGAAAATGAATACGTTGTTTTATGATTAGAACCCAACTTCATCACTAATCAAATGCAAAATGGAATTTGTCCAAAACATATTGTGATGTTGGCTCTCCATGCAGCTGTATGGCTTTTCAAGATTTGAATGATCAAAGATTTGGTGTAACTATTAATTAATGCCCTTTAATTCCAATTGATACACCTAGTTTAAGTACACAATCGAAACACCTATTTTGTCATAAACAATCAATCAAATTATCACAAAGTCTTATTATCCTTTTAACAAAGAATAACTTTATTCATTTTGTATAATTAAAAACTCAACCAAAACAATTAATAATTTACAATACACACTATCACTTAATGATTTTATTTTATATCACCAATAAAATGAAAGACCTTAATTCTTTATATTCATAGATTTTTTTATATAATTTCAGTATAATGTTGTAACGAGTTGACCACTAATTGATCAAACTCCATTCAAAGAACTTACACGGTCACAAATTAACAGTTTTCTAGGTGACCGGGCGCATCAATACATGTTCGACTTCTATCTGTCTCGTACACTTACTCAAAGAACATGTTAGTTATCTATTACCGGATTAATAAACACGTTTGACTCTAAAGTAATTATGAATAATTTTTTATGACAAATGTATCATATAAATATGAGAAGTGTTCGTAATTATATTAATCTTTTTTAAGTAATTTAAATTTAACTTGAGACTTTATTGCGTGAAAATGGCATATCCGGATCTCACGGACAATAGTATAGGTGAACTGTGCGTGCTTAGATTGGTCCACCACCTTCACCAACAAATAATGAGTCTCCCATCATTAGTTCGAAAAATCCAAAATTTCCCAATTAGAAAATTAATTAACTTGTCTATTCACAGTAAACCCAACAATGATTAGCTGTTTGACACTATAAAATCGGAGAGCTTTCCAACAAATTCATTCACAAACAAATTCACATTGAAGAAAAAAAAATCCCAATTCAAAGTTCTCTGCTCAACTGGCTTTTCGTCGTGAAAGGTATTGAATCTCTCTTGTTCTTCATTGATTTCGATTACCTCTTTGAATTTCATCTCATGTTCATATCATTGTAATTTGATCTCATGTTATGTATGATCAGATCGTTGTTAACCTGTTCATTTTTTTTTTTTTTTACCTGTTTGAATAATTGCATGCATGTATTTGATCTGTTATTGTTTCTCGTATTAAGTAGATCCTCGATCTGTTTCAGTAGTTTATGGATCGTGTTCTATATGCAGGATATTTGATTTTTTGGTAATGTTTGTTGATGAAAACTAGGTGATGGTTTTGATTAGAGATCTGGTTGGATATGTAACTATTGATGAGATTAAGAGCTGACAGTGTAGATGATTTTGATTTTAATGTAGGATAATGGTAAATGAGCTGATGGATCAGCTAGTTTTTCTATTTCGAAAGCTGTCTTAGGTAGGTAGGTAGCTTATGAAAACACCTATGAGATGAGATTGTGATCAAATTAGCTACCAGGTGTTCATCGACGTAAGTATCGTGTTTGGGAATATGGTCAAATATGTGTATCTAGATTATGGAGGTAAGGTCGTGCTAATCGCCTGAACACATCCTTAAAAGATACTCGGTCTGTGATTCAGTTTCTGGTGTATATGGATCTTGTCGGCGTGGAGGATGTTTGCATCAGTGTGTTTGACTTTTGTCTAGCTTATGAAAACACCTATGAGATGAGCTTATGATCAAATTAGCTACCAGGTGTTCATCGACATAACTATCGTGTTTGTGAATATGGTCAAATATGCGTTTCTAGATTATTTTATAGAGGTAAGCTTGTGCTAATTGCCTGAAAACATCCTTAGGAGATACTCGATCTGTGATTTCGTTTCTGGTGTATATGGATCTTGCCTGGAGGATGTTTGCATCAGTGTGTTTGACTTTTGGATAGCTTATGAAAACACCTATGAGATGAGCTCATGATCAAATTAGCTATCATGTGCTCATTGACGTTAAGTATCGGTGTTTGAGAATATGGTCAAAAGTGCGTATCTAGATTATTTAAAGAGGTAGGCTTGTGCTAATCTCCTGAAGTCCTGAACACATCCTTAGGAGATACTTGACCTGTGATTAGTTTCTGGTGTATATGGATCTTGTCTGGAGGATAATGCATCAGTGTGTTTGACTTTTGTCCTGTTACTTGTTTTGCTTAGAGGATACTTGATCTATTGCAATAGTTTATGAATCTCCATATGCCTTCAACAGTATAAATACTTTTCGTGGTTATGAGTTTTTATACCTTGGTAATGCTGTTGCAAATGTCATCAACTTCTCTAGCTAGTTTGTCATGTTTTTGAAAGTAGTCTGACAAAAATCTCTTGCTAATTTCAGTTAATTTTCGAGTGAAGTATCACAACTCCAGTGTTCTCTAGTTCAGAAAGAACCAGGGAATGCTGAAAGGATGTGTCTTTCGGCTAGACAACTGTTCTTCGAACTGAATGAGGTAGAAGCTGCATTTAAGCTGTCTTCATCCGTTATCCTTGGTGAGATTGGTCAGGTAGCCTATACTCCTAGATCCTTCTGCCTTCAAGAGCCAACAGTTCAGTTTTCGACGGGGCAAATTGTTTCGTATCAAGAGGATGGTTGAGTAATTGTTCCACAACAAATATCTGCATATACAATATAGTTAGCTGTAATATATAAGTTAAAAAAAGAGTCATGGAGATTAAAGGTAATGTTTTGATGCAAAGATATGAGGTAGGGAAGTTGCTCGGAAAAGGTACATTTGCGAAGGTTTACCATGCGAGAGATCTGGAGACTGGTGTGAGCGTTGCAATTAAGATGATTGACAAAGAGAAGATCTTGAAGGTTGGGATGGCAGATCAGATTGAACGAGAGATCTCCTCAATGGGACTCGTGCGACATCCCAATATAGTACAGCTTTACGAGGTTTTGGCTACCAAATCAAAGATCTATATGGCTATGGAGTACGCAAGAGGAGGCGAGCTCTTCAACAAGATAGCTAGAGGGAAGCTAAAAGAAAACTCTGCGAGGAAATATTTCCAGCAGCTGATTAGTGCTGTTGATTTTTGCCACAGCAGGGGTGTGTATCATCGAGATCTCAAACCCGAGAACCTTTTGGTAGATGAGAATGGAAACCTTAAAGTTTCCGATTTTGGATTAAGTGCTCTCGCAGGATCAAAAGGGCTTGACGGGTTACTCCACACTATGTGTGGGACCCCCGCCTACGCTTCCCCTGATGTTTTATCTAGAAGGGCATATGATGGGTGCAAAGCCGATATATGGTCGTGTGGTGTCATACTGTTTGTTTTGCTTGCTGGATATCTCCCGTTTCGTGATTCTAATCTTATGGAGATGTACAGGAAAATAGGCAAGGCAGAGTTCAAGTATCCTAACTGGATCGCTCCCGATGCTCGTAAGCTGATCTCCAGAATCTTGGACCCGAACCCAAAAACTCGGATCTCTATATCCAAGATCAAGGAGAATTCCTGGTTCCGTAAAGGCCTGCCATCGAAATGCACAAGAACAGATGTCAACCACGAACACGAGTCTGACATAGACATGAAGGCTGATTGCGCAAAGCCCAAGTCTATGAGTGCTTTCGAAATTATCTCTCTTTCGGCTGGTCTTGACTTGTCTGGCTTGTTTGCCGGCGAAGAAGAGAAGAAAGAGTTCAAGTTTACTTCCAATCAACCTGCCAAGACCATATTTTCGAAGTTGGAAGGATTAGCCAAGCGGTTGAAGCTGAAGGTGACGAAGAAGGATGGAGGTCTAGTAAGATTTGAAGGACCGAATGATGGCTGGAAAGGTGCTTTGTCAATTGACGCAGAGATCTTTGAAGTTGCCCCGGATTTTCACTTGGTTGAGGTGAAAAAGTCGAATGGAGACACACTGGAGTATCAAGAAATGGTGAAGAGGGATATAAGACCTTCTCTTGAAGACATTGTTTGGACATGGCAGGGCGATGAGCCAAGACGCAACATGTAGTTTGCGACCATGACCATCTCTTGTTCAGAATCTAGAGTTTCAGTTACCTTAGATATCAGGAGATATGACCATCTCTAGTTCAGAGTCTAGGGTTCGTGAAAAGTTAAGTGTTTGTCTGATTGTGATTAGTATTGTGCAAGTTTTAGCTTGAACTTTGAACTTTGAAGTTGGCAATACATTTTGAAACTACTTTTGAGACTATATTACTGATCACTGACTTTTTATATAGTATACATAAGCCATTATCAGCACGTATAAATTTGTGTAAATACGTGTTATGGTGCGTAGATAACTGTGAGTTTTTACCGATTTCAAGTGTGTAGTGTATTAGAGTCGAGAGGTTCGTGCTACTATTGGTATTTGGTACCTCTCTCATTATGAATAGTCGATTGCACACTAGGGCTCGATTGAAATTCCCAACAGCTTGTGGGTTGGTTATTGGTGAATTAGATTATGTTTAGGAAATTGAAATGCAAATAGTTTTGTCCCTTTGTTTTTGTAGCCAAATTTATCGAATGTAAGTCGTGGATTTTTATCGACAATCAGGGTATCATCTTAATTAACATTAATCATATATTTTAACTCATTAGATGAAAGTTAACTCATTAAATGAAAATTTCGATGATGAAATACTACAATACTTGTTATGCTACACTTATATAGTTATACCAAATGATATATGTGTGTTATTCTATACTACATACACAAATATTATCACCATATAATACGATGGAATCTAAATTACATGGCATTCAACAACTATCATTACAAAATTCTAATAGCTGAGAACCTACTATCAGTAGGTTCGCCGAATTTGACCATCAAAACTCGAATATAGATATGGAGAAATTTGGTATCCCCTTAAAGTAGACTTCGTCACTAATGTAACATTAACAAATTAGTATTAAATAGAGAACCAAGTATATAGGCATGAAACTAGCCCCTTCATATTTTATTATTATTTTTAAATTTTCGCATAAAATTACACGTCAACTCTAATGTATAAAGTTCTTTGAAGGGAGTATTAAAAAGAGGACCAATTGCGTATGCTATTTATGAAGTAATCTATGATAATGGCTATTGTAACAAAGCTAAAGATGACAACAAAATATAGTTGGTGTCTTTGAATTTAAGCAAACGAATACGTAATTCATACCGTTACACAATTAAAAAAGTTATAAATAAATTAACATTTTACCCATTTGAGTTCGAGTTTTAAAACTATGTGTGACTCTATTATGAAACGAGTGTATTTGATTCACGCGCTAGTCTAGCTAGGTTCGAATTCCATTATTGCTAAATAGTAAACCGGTGAGGATAGTTTGGTATAGAATTTAGATGTCATTATCCCAACATTTTGTACACAAAAAATTCAATTTCAATTGGAAAAGTGCCATTCAAATTTTATCCTAAACATTTTAAGATGTTTAATAAAACCTAAATGAGATTAAATTGTAAATAGAATAAGATTTTATCAATACTAACATAGACTATGCTAATTTAGAAAAAACCACACTAAATTAGCTAGAAAATTCTTCACTGTGTGCATGATTGTGTCAATCAATTTCAAATTGCTCTAGAAAAATGTGGTAGCCATATGTTTTACGTGCTCCTAGTAAAGTTAGCTATCAACTGGAATATAGTAGAACAACGATCCCTTAAATTTTAAGAGTTATTTAAAAGTAAATTGTATAAGTTTATGAGAATTTAGTGGCTGTTTGGAATTTTGGATGGACATTTGAGTGGGCATTTGGATGGATTCTGGTGAAAATTGTGTTTGGATGGACATTTGAGTAGGATATTTTAAGTGTATTTTAGGCCAAATCAATGTTCATCGAGTCAAATGGGGTATTTAAATCCCCATCCAACATCTCCTTAGAAATTAATTGTGATAGAATTAAAATAATTATTTAATTTAAGTGGGGAGATGGCCTCTTAATAAGTACGAGAAACAGCCCCGGAGATATGTTTAGACAAACTAAATCGGCTAAAAGTGCGTTGAGTATCGAAGAACTAGTGTAACACATTTTTTAGTCGAGATAAAACTCTATCAATGATTTCGTGACCGTTCGAATTTGGGACAAACAGTTATCCAAACAGCTTGGTCAAAGTTTTATCCATACCTGCACACAAATGGACCAAGTTGCATCCTGCCATGTCGTCTGTTGCGATCCAATCCAAGGGGATAAATTTGATCAATCATTATTAGACTGAGTATGTTATTGGAAAGGTCAAACTTATACATCTCAAATCAAAATCATACCTTCAATATTTATTTACCATAAAGAAAGCATCAGTCAAATAGTTCGTAATTTAAAACATTTCGAAGGTAATGAGATGACGGAATGATAAAGTTCAATTAAATGTTGAGTTCGAAGGTTGTAAATGTAGAAGTCACTTATTAGAGTCCGAGTTATTATCTTTTCAAAATACTTTTTTATTTAACAATTTATATATACTTATTTCGTTTAGTATAGTTTCAACTTTCAAGACATCCGTCATCGTGACTCCAACATCGACAAATGGAGATTTAATCATAATAGGGAGTTCACAGTGTTACAGATTCCATATTAGACTTTAGAAAATGTTTTTAAAAGTAGTAGTTGAATTGCAAAGGGATGGAGTATGAAAATGAGTGGTTGGTGACCCAGACCTATCAATAATACGTTCCAACGCTCCGCCCACCATCTTAAGCTTTCCCGTGGCCACCATATACAGCCAACATGCATGCATGGTTTATCTCCTTGGCAGCGGAAAGCCCCCGCCACTATAATGTAAAAGTCGAACACATGTTATGTAATCAAGTGTAAAAATAGTTACACGTTTTAGCATGTCAAACCGTTCTTAAAATTTTGTAAAACGTATGTTTGATGTGGTGTGACGGCACAAAAATTTGAACTTATATAACAAGTATTGATCAAACCGTTCTTAAACTTATAACGTAATTAATGCGACATCTTTTAATCGAGAGAGCTACTTTTCATCTCACGGTCTCTATTTTGGAGTAATATGAAATCGTATGACTTCGATTGACCGAGTTATTTTTGGAAAAAAGAAGAAGAAAAGAACGTGAATTCCACAGCATAGCCGACTTATGTCGGCTGCTTCTTGTTTGGAACGGGACGGTCTTTCCTTTCACTCGTTTTTCAATTGAATTCCTCAAACTCGTTTTTAACTTTATTAGCACCTTTATTAGTATTACTTTAATTAATGGTTAATTAAATACATTTATATGCATATACTAATACTAACTACTAAGAACATTGTTGTTGTCATTAACTCAATCATGCTTCTTACCAAATTTGTTGTTTACGTTCCGGTCCTTTCTATGTTCACACGTAACCACCAAACTTAATTGATCAAGTACGAGTTCAATCCATTAAAATCGATAAATTTAAGTTCGAACTGCTCTCTACATGATATATTATTTCACGAACTAACATCTACACTTGCTCGTAAATGCACCAAATCATTCCACTAGCCCGCATTTTCTAAAATTGTTTCACCAAATTAATTGAGAAACAAGAATGGAGAGAAAAATGAAGAATCTCATCATAATTCAACTAAACAAACCACTTATACTAACTGCACTAGTTTTCAAAATTGGTAGAGAAACGTATAATTCTCACCAACAAACATGGACCGGATTTTTTATACATATGAATGTTTGCCTCCAACAGCTATCAACAATATTTTATGGCAAGACAATTAAGATGAAATCGGGTTGATAAATGTAATTAATAAAATATCGTATACGTTAGGAAATTATGGATATATGTAGTGAAAATGGCTAGCTACTTAGATAAAATAGTTAATGGCAGTCAATTTAAATAGCATATATAGCAATATAAATCAAACTAGTATAACAAACATTTAGAACTATTTAGAATAGAATTTGAATAATCTTTTTCAATTGAAATTGAATTTTTTATATACAAAATGTTTAATTTGAATGAGGAAATGACCGTTTCAGCAGTATGATAAATTTGGCATAAATATATAAAATGTGTTATTTTTCTCATGTATTCCACAATTGACATAATACTGTTTTTTGCCCCATTTTTATCAACTATTCGTGATTGTGCAAGTACATATTCTATTGTTGGTCAGCAGCCAATTAGTCAAGTTTTTCGGTCGATATATTAAATATGCTACTTGGATCGTGATGGACCAATAATTAGCTAGTCTCTATACATTTTCTACCTGAAAAATTGACGAAACATACACGTTACTTCAAAGATCAAATTCTAAACTAACTACCTATAACTTAAGACCCATGAAAGTTGACGTATTAATATTATCCTTACTTACTATTACACCTTTATTTTCTTTTTTGGCGTAATGCTATATTTAACATAACTAACTGAAAAAAGATAATTTATAATTAAAAAAATAATTGATAATTAAATAATTAATTATTAGCTGATTAGTTAATTTTTCTCCAACAAATTAACTTGGTTAACTTTTCAAACCAACTAATTTATAGCTAGCTTGTTTGAAAAGTTACACGTTTTTATTAAAAGAATTCATTAAACTGAAAAGTTAGTGATAAACATAGCCTAAGTAAAATATACTGTGGGTTTTGTAAATGAAAATATGGACACGATGGTCTTGTTACAATAGAGGTAAAAAATGTAATTAACGTAACAATGCCTTCTTATTATGACACTATGAAAAAACTACTCGATACATACGTCTAATTTTTGTGAACTAGTTTCTTACCTAACTAATTCAACAGAGGAAACTCAAACGATTTACACCCAGAACATTAAATTTACAATATTTCATCTGATAAGATATGTCATTCGCAAAATAAGTTGTTAGTTAACAGTTGAAAGGATAAACTACCTATTAGTTAATTAGGTAGCTAGTAAACTAGTTGATTTGTATGACGATGATGTTCCTGTTAAATTTATCGACTGACCATCTTAAAATAAAACTGTAATAATAACGTATACGTATAAGTCGGTATTGAACCTGGTCCAGATTTTACTGGGTTAAAAGACTTCCAAGTTGCAGAAATTGTAAGCATTTGAAGTATTCTCCTGCGAAGGCAAATTGTAGCATTTAAAATACCACAAAAATTTACAGATAATATAAAAGTAGGGATATTGATTTGTATAATGTATACTCCAAAATACTACTACAGAAAGTAAGCTTTACAAAAAAGTGTCAAAATTAGGTCCTTTGCGCGTTAAACAGCTCATCATACATATTTCATCAATATTTCTATTTTTTCATACCCAATTCATTTTTCAACCAATTCTTCTTTCTTCTTCTTCTTCTTCTTCAAACTTCCATTTCTTCAAACCAAATTCTCTTTCAAATCAATCCAATTCAATTCAATTCGATTCAATTCAAACAAGCTGAATTGCTTATCTGTAAACTCAAACTCTACTTTGTGTTCATCAATGGCGGTTTCGCAGGAGACTTTTCCGGCGAGGAAGAGGCGGCCGTCGGCGGGGGCATTCGTCTCGCCGAACTGCTCCGATCAGAAGCTTGCCCTGTCGCTGCTCCTCCTCTCGCAGGAGATTTCGTCACTCCAGCTCCAGAGCACGCTGCTGAAGAAATGCTCGGCTTCGATTGTGAGGAAATCGAGGCAGATTTCGATCCTGTTCGAGGAGATTGTACGGAATCCGGTAACTATTTTTCCGCCTTCTGCTGGTTTGTGTTTTGAGGAACTGTTCATAGTGTTGCAGCGAGTTAGGAATTTGCTAGAGGAATGTTCTAGTATCAGTAAAATGTGGCTGTTGATGCAAGTAGTTTCGATTTCGAGCTCTTTTCATCAGCTGATTGCTGAATTGTCGACGTTGTTAGATATTTTCCCGTGTAAGGAGCTCAATTTGAGCCAGGATGTTGAGGAGCTGCTCGATTTGATCAGGAGGCAGTGCACGGAGAAGCCTGCTGATTGTGTGGATAAGGATGATGACAGCCTGAGGCTCGAGGTTGTGAAGATGCTGGAGAATATCAAGTTGGAGATTGTTCCTGATCATTCGAAGCTGTTACAGATTTTTGATCGGTTAGGTTTGAATGATTCGGCGAGGTGTAGTAGTGAGATTGAGAATCTGGAAGAGGAAATTCAGATTCAAAAGGACGATAAGTCCAAGTCGGAGATTGTTGCGCTTATCGGACTTGTACGTTACGCTAAATGCGTGTTGTACGGTGCGTCGACTCCGAGAGCAACCACGAGACGGCAGAAATCAGTGTCGGATGTCAACATTCCGGCGGATTTCCGGTGTCCGATAACGCTTGACCTGATGATGGACCCTGTGGTGGTGTCCACGGGGCAGACGTATGACCGTTCGTCGATAAGTCTGTGGATCGAATCGGGACACGCCACCTGCCCAAAAACGGGTCAGACGCTGGTCCACACGCAGCTCATACCGAACTTGGCGCTGAAGAACTTGATAGCTATGTGGTGCCGTGATCAGAGGATCCCTTTCGAGTCAACTCAAGTTAGCACCAAACCACACGGCATGGTGTTTAGTAAGACAGCTTTAGAAGCAATCAAGATGACTGTTTCTTATCTTCTGAGCGAGTTATCTGGTCCTCAGCAGACTTTTGACGGGGTTAATCGTATCGTTCACGAGCTTCGTGTCTTGGCTAAGACCGATTCTGATAGTAGGACTTGTATTGCTGAGGCAGGAGCTTTGCCTTTGCTGGTGAAATTCTTATCTGCGGAGCATCCGAACCTGCAGGTCAATGCGGTCACGACGATTCTTAACTTGTCGATTCTGGATGTGAATAAGACGAGAATCATGGAGGCCGATGGGGTTTTGAATGGAATTATCGAGGTGATGAGGTCCGGTGCCACTTGGGAGGCTAAAGGAAATGCTGCAGCCACGATATTTAGCCTGACTGGTGTACATGCTTATCGAAAAAAGTTGGGGAGAAAGACTCGTGTTGTGAAGGCGTTACTCGACCTTGTAAGGACAGGCCCGTCGAGTACGAAAAGGGATGCATTGATGGCGATTCTGAATATGGCTGGAGATAGGGAAGCGGTTGGGAAGCTCATCGAAGGATGTGTGATGGAAATGATAGGGGATGTACTGGAAACGCTCCCTGAGGAAGCGGTAGCTGTTCTTGAAGTAGTTGTGAAGCGCGGTGGATTAGTGGCCGTTGCTGCAGCTTACCATGCGAATATGGTGAAGAGATTGGCAACCTTGCTGAGAGAAGGTTCGGATAGGGCAAGGGAATCTGTGACCGCAACACTAGTAAACATGTGTCGGAAAGGTGGATCGGAAATGGTGGCGGAGCTGGCAACAATAGGCGGAATCGAGCGAGTGATTTGGGAGATAATGGGGACCGGAACCGTGAGAGGTAGAAGAAAGGCAGCAACATTGTTGAGGATTCTAAGGAGATGGGCTGCCGGACTTATTGGAGAGCATGCCAGTTCTAATCCGCATTCTACAACTGTGAATATGACTTCCACAAGGATAGTATTGCCAGCATAACTTTTTTTCTTCTTTGATATTGTTCTGTTACTTACAGATTCACTTGTTCACTACAAATTCATTCACACAATTATAGTTTTCTTGAATTCGTTTAATACTTTGGATAATTTGCTCTGACCACTATCTTGATGGTTTTTGCGTTAAAAATGTACATTGAATTGAATGGCTTGTTTTTTTTTTTGTGTTAGTGCCTCTTTTTGTTTGTCATTTCCACTTACATTATGCTATTGTATACAGTATCATGATTTGAACGTGATGTGCACTGTGATATAACAATGACTCAATGCGTGCATCATAATTTACTAGAATCGGGTTTGCTTGCGAATCTTATAACATGACAACTATTTCTGATAATTGGTAATTAAGCTCCACCTAAACATGCTTTTGGTTAAGATGAATTGGTACGCATTAATTTGGAACTAGTGAATGATGCAATGCTTTTTCTTTCCCTAGGCACATGAAATATAATTAACTACCATAAACTAAATTAATTTGAATACGGATTTGTTATGACTCCGAGTCTCCGACCTTGAGGTTTGAGATTGACACACCATTATATTGCATTTTGATTTTTGGTGGAATGAACTATTCTAGCCTCAATAACATCTTCATTTAGACAATGGGTAGTGTGTAAGGTGTCTCGGACCCGACCATAGACAACGATTATATTTCCTCCATTCCAACAAACTTCATACATTACTAAAAAAAATAATTATCCTACCACTAATAAATAATAAACAATCTCAACTTATTACACATTTTACCACTAAAAGTACATTAGACCTCACCTTTTTTATTTTCCTATCATTATTTTAACTTTTTACATAAAACTACGTGAGAACTTTAATGTATGAAGTTTGATGGAAGGAGTGAGTAAATAACTTTTTCTCATCCTACGGTGAACCAATGGAAGCTCAAGCATTGTTGCGGGGCTTGCATATTGCCTGGGAGCGACGAATTCCTAAAGTAATCGTGAAAACGGACTCAAGTATGGTCTTTGATTGGGTGTCAGAAATCAAGGATCAACCACAGGATATTGTGGATATCATTGAGCAATGCATAATCCATGGGAGATTGACTTCCGGAAGATAAATAGCTGCAAATTGTTGTGCAGACAAATTAACTACTTTAGGGTATAGTATAGGAAGGACAAAGATGCTTTGGCAATCTCCTCTACCTGATGTAATCCTGTTCTTGGGAATTGATGTTAGCGTTTAAGCCTTAATATTTCATTTTTTCAAAAAAAAAAAAAAGTAATATATCTGGTGTAGTCCGAAGTGAATTTTTTTCTTGATCAACCTCTCAATGAGTACTTTGGCAACGATCTTGGACATTGCAATCTGCGGACACACGTTTATGTCCACACCTTTGGAGCGGTAAATCCACTTGTGTAGCCCATGGACCCAAACATGGCTTAGAGGGGTTGATCTCCGAGCTGGTCTCACACCCCAAGTTCGGTTAATAATGGACCTGGGCCTTATGTATTATGACTTTGGAATCGTTAACTACAAAAGATAAGCCCAGTGGTGTCTCAAGCCTAGCAAGGGTACTAAGCCATATGTATATATGTTTCCAAATGTAGCTTAAATTCTTGTTTTATAGCATCTTAAATTAGTAAACATGTGATGTTTGATGCAATATATGATATTAGTTCGGTCTATCAGGATATGGTCTATCTTCTTTCATAAACTATTTGCTGAAAATAGCTAGACACAGAATTACAGTAAATGCTGATTGACCTATCACCACTTTGGGTGCCCCCCACCCTGGTCAGACTGACTTGCTGAGTTGCTGTAGAGAGTTACTACCAGCAAAAGAAAATAAGGGTAATGCCACTATGTACCATAAATATTGCTACACAGCATCGGATAATAATGGACACGATCCGTTTTACTATACATTATATCACACTGAATATACATATTTATCTTAATGTATGAAGTTAGTCATTCGTAATTATAATATTATAAATGATTTGGAATAATTTTAAATGTAAAGTGAAGTGAATTTTATAGCGATGTATTGAATTAATAATTTTATGGCTGGTAATGAACTTAATATGTACTAGAGGAACTGGTGAACTGTTGTTTCTAAAATGTTATACCACTAGACAATTTCATATTTACTTGAATGAAACAAAAACTTGATTTGAAGGGGCATCTTCTGAGGGACCTAGACGTGGGGTAAAAGAGATCGAAGATTTTAGGATTTTGTGTATAATTATTGTTCTCGACTAATAACAAATTGATGATGTGACAAAATATGATTATCTGTTCTGCATATTTAGCACTAACAAGGTATACGTTTTGTATTTTCCATACTGATGCAGAGTGCCGCGACTAAAAGAATTGGAGTAATTTTTATAGTAAAACCTCATGAAACCGCATAATATAAAGAGTATGAAATCAGATTCACTTAATTTAGCAAAATTAACTTAAAAATTAATTGGTAATTCTTTTAAGAACAAATTCATTAGCTTCTCAAACCAACTACTTTCTCCATCCCATCAAAATTTATACATTAAATTTGACGTTTAGTTTTATATAAAAAATTAAATTAATAATAAAAATGAAGAAGGTGGGGAAAAGTGTGATTTTAATGGTAAAATGTATAATTTTTGTGTAAAATTGAGATTGTTTATTATTTGTTAGTGGTATAGTAACTTCCTTTTTAGACAATGTATGAAGTTTGGTGAAACGATTAGAAATGATAAATTATGAAGTTTGTTGGAACGGAGGGAATAACTTTTTAAGAAGCGGTGCATTAACATAACGAATTCTTTTATTAAAAAAGGTTTATAGAGTTGAAAAATTAATGATAAATTAGACCCTAAAATTTGAAAAACATAGGCTTTTGATGAAACTCTAAACCTAAGCAGAGTACTGACTGAGAGTTAGAGTTTGTGCTCCAAATATTGTATATACACGATAACTCTTTGCTTTTCGTCACATATTCTTGTATTGTATTTTAACTTTTTGGTAAGTAGAATAAATAACCACAGTGCAAAGTAATAAATGACCATACTCACCCAAAAAAAGCAAGAGAGTAGAAGACAAACGTGGCAAAAATTTGTACACAAATTTGTATTTTTGTGTAGGAATCATTTCGAATCCCCACTTGCTTTTTGTGCAAAATTTTCAAGCATGGACCCAACCTATATTCCTATTTATTCCCATACTCACTACTCAAAGCATCATCATCACTCTTCAATTCACTCTCACTTTTGAAATGGGAAATTACAAGTTCAAATTATCAGACATGCTCCCAAATGCCTGGTTCTACAAGCTCAAAGACAACATGAGCAGGATCCGAACCAACAATCACAACACCAAACCTAGATACAACACTTCATCCATTGCACCAACTCAACATCTATCAAAACTTACTCCAAACCAACCTTATAATAGCTTGTCGGACCAAAGAAAATCTTACTACTTCACTAGAGAACTCACAAGTTTCCACCCGAACTCACCGATCTTTAACGTGAAAACCCCCCTACAAGACTCTCCAAGAAGATCATCATGCCACCGGCGAAGAAAAACCACCAAGAAACGGCCTAATAATCGCGTTCTATCCTCGTCCATCTCCGTGAGTTGCACCTGCCAAAATCCCACCTTCGAAGAATCTTATGTTTTCGACCGAACCTCCCCTGAAGAGAACAACGACTCACCTGGTCTCGAAACAATCAAAATCCACTCTCTTGTGCCACACCAGAACTACGACTCACATGATCTTACACAAGTTGAAACCATTTCTCTACAACCAAAACAAAATGACTCATCATCTAGTCTTACGACACCAGTTAAAACCATCACATTGTCAAACTCATGCCAATGCGAAATCCGGGACATAGTTATCAACGACTCAAATGGAAAATCAACCACGGAAATCGATTCAAAAGTCTCCGAATTCGGCCATCTACCACCCATAATCACCAAGAAACAGGACAACAACCACATTTCACGTAATAAAAGTCCGGCAGGGCGATATTCGAAGAATTCGACATCTCCGGGGATGAAACTGCGTATGAAAATTGGAAACAGGCTGATGCAGAGTGGCAGGAAGAGTGTGTCGTCGTTGTTGCAACGAGAGAGTTTCGCGGTGGTGAAATCATCGGAGGATCCTGGCAGGGACTTCAAGGAGTCTATGGTGGAAATGATCATGGAGAACAATATCAAGGAATCCAAGGATTTGGAAGAGTTGCTAGCTTGCTACCTATTGATGAACTCTGATGAGTATCATGGCATTATCATCAATGTTTTCAAGCAAATTTGGTTTGACATTGCAAGGTTTAGACTCAAATAATTGTACATGTTTCTCCTGTACAAACTATTTACTTAGCGAGTTAAACCAAACCATGACTGAGTTTGTATTATAAACCAAGCGTTAGTTTGTACAGTAAATGAAGCATATTGTTTCTCTCAAGGTATTAAACGAATGGATTCACCTAGCTTACAAAAATAAGGAGTTCATAAAATCAATATCTAATGAGGTGATTTTTATATCAACGGCTAAAAAAAGATTCGAATTTCCTATTTATTCGCTGGTGTTGAAGCCGTCTTACCAATTAAGAGTTACGCTTCGTTGTTTTAAGTTAGTTGATATTAAATTTCATGTTTAAAATTCATAAAAGTAACACGAAAACTCGATCTCAAAATCTTCTATTTTTCAAATTCATACCTATTGACTGGGAGGAAAGTTGTCGTACCAACTGAATCTCAATATCTTCACTTTGAATTATCAACGAACATCACCTCCTCACTTTATACTTTGTTAAAGATTTTATACTTTTATTAATTATTTAAAATTATATATATATTATAAAATTATATATATATTATATTCGTGAAAATTCGAACCCGGATCATGTATAAATGAGAATTCAATCTTGACGAATCAAGTATATGAAAGGAAGACACACTTTGAAGACAAGGGTCAGCTTTTTTTATCTCTTTCTGAAGCTTGTGAAATGTGATACGACTGCTTCTTTCAAATTGATTATCTTTTTATGGTAACTGAACAGTTTAGCTGGAAAAGGAAGTTCCTTTCAGAACTTGGTTTATAAGTTGGATTTTTCTGTTTTTGTTTACACTGACTCCATGAGAGTTGGTAAATAACAACAAACTTCTATGGTACCTGAGTTAATACATTCCAGTACATGTCTGAAATAAGTGAAAATCTGGAAGGGGGATACGTAAATTCATACGAACAAACTTCACGTTGAGGGTTCGACACAATTATTGAATACCGGTTTTGGTAAATATTTTTGAATTGAATGAAACTTGTAAAAGAATAGCAACCAAACAGACTATGTTGCGTCATTGAAGAACGATACACATGTTACTCTATATTTTTTATGAATTTGAATTCAACTTTATTGTATGATATTTAGTACAAATAATTTGATACTAGCATTTTATAAATTTTGAAATGTATGTATGTGAAAAAGTTGCTTTGGGTAAGTGTAAATGTATTGCATGCGTGAAACATCTGTGCAATATATTCATCTCAGAACAAAAGTCCTTTTGGACTTTTGGTACATCTATGTCAAATTAAAGTTGCTTTGGGTATTAAAAAAGAGATAAGTAGAAATTGATACATGTTTGTGGATAATACGTAGTCTTTTGAATCATTACTACCTAAACTAAATGGAACCTTGAGCTATCCTACATTTTTATGAAACGGTATTAAAATCAAGAGAATCATTCTAAAATAATAATGTTAGATTTAATATTGAATTAAAATTATCTTCGATAAGGAAAATACAAGACTTGTTGAAGGTTCATTGTGCCAATGACCCCCCAAACAACTTAGGCCCGGTTTGTTATACTGCTGGAGCGGTCATATTCCCACTCAAATTAAACATTTTGTATTAAAAAAACTCAATAATAATTGAAAAGGCCACTGAAATTCTATACTAATCAGTTACTTGAACTCCACTAAATAGTTTAATTTCTTTTCTTTATAGAACTCTAAGAAGATAATGGACAGTTTGAGGCAGAATTCAAGTTAAATGAAATTCAATTTAATTATATTTTTGTGTAATTTTTAATACAATGACCCACTACCAATTCCACACAACTTTACTCTGACCTAATCCTTTATAAATTATAATCCAATTTGCATATTGGAGGTTACTCATTTGGCTTCATATATGAAGAAAACACAATGCAAAGGTCTTTTATTGTCTCCTTACCAGTTCTCAAATTATAAAATATGAATGGTTCAACTTCATTGTTAGTGCTAAATGATTAATGATTCTACTACTGATGGGATATTTTGAAGTGACAAAATTTTAACTTCTTATAGGGTTGTTTGTTACTAAAAAAGTATATGTAAATATTATATGTCTTTTCTCAAAGATTTAGTTTCAACTTCAGAATTGCAATTCAAAGATCTTGCAAATTTCTCTGTCTATTAGTGGATGTGTCATATCATTATTATTGTGGAATTTTGCTTTATTATAGCTTTCTTTTTAGGTCTGTTTGTCATACCGCTATAGTGGTCATTTCTCCATAAAAATAATTCAATTTTAATTAAAAGAGGCCGTCAAATTCTATCCCGTCCTTTAATTTTTCCTCATTCAACAATCATGCAAATACAATTGTTATGAATGACTTCATAATAGCTTTGAAGATTATGAATTCTATTACTGTCGAGTGTAACCTTATATGTATGGTATGGCAAGTTCACCTTACGTACAAATTTACGTCGTAAAAATTTCAATTCACGAGGGTACAAATAGAGGTCATTTAGCAGCTTCAAGACTTCTACGATCTATCCTAACCAGTAACCACGAATAATCACACGTTTCGGTTAACATACCTTCGTTCCTTCTTTATCTCTTATCGATTACTACTACAAAAATCACCATACTGCATCAGCCTGTACTTAGGCGGCTCAATAATCATCTTCGTTTTCGCAGGGCCATGAAATGTGGCAACAGAAATCCGTTGTTTTTTGGCATTAGTAATAGCCTGTTCACGTACACAACGCTTGTATTGTCCATTAGTAATGACCTGAAAGAATAAGGCATGGTTAATACTGAAACTGGTGAAGTATCCTCTCATCCTCCTATCCACAAAGTGGATCGATTCCATGATCAATGACAAATTTTTCTAAAGAAAACTAAGACAGGAAGCAAACTCATTCCAACAAACCACAAGCAAACCTTTATTTTCCCTGGCTAGCAAGCATAACAGTTCCAACTGTCAGGAGTAGAGATACAGGTGCCTCCACTCCTCAACACTGCTTGTTCCCGAGCTATCTACGTGACACATGATAGGTTGATCTTACTGTAAACATCTGACTCAGTGTAATGCGAAAGTCCAGCATCTATGTCGAGACGGTGAATCTGCAGAATAACATTGGCATCAAATATAGAAATTAGCAACAATACTCTGAAGGACATATATGCATTTTACTAAAATCGACAATTATTGTATGATGGCCCAACCAACACGTCAACCATGTTCTTAGCATTTGAAACTGCAATATTTTAGACTTTTGAGTGGGTTGTGAACTTGTGATAGGTTTAAAGGATTCACATAGAAACTTAACAACTCGTGATAAGATCAGAGTATATAGAGGTAATTCAAGATCAAAAGTCCGTAAACCAACTATACTTGAAACTCACTGGTGTTGGATATTAGCAGTTTCTCTACTATTAAAACCAGAATTCAGTTCTGGAAAAGGGTAAGGAGCAAGAATTGAGATTAAAAAAAGCATGGTTTTATGGGAATAATGAAGTACAAGTTTACTTCAAAGCAAGTCTAAGCACAAGCCTGTGATAATCTGAATATTCCAACCTAACCATTATGCAATACCCCGAACGCATGAGTTAGTGTTTCCCTGTTAGAAATGTTTTAAATCGAGTAAGGAAAAGTAGTAATCCATGCGATTATGGCTTTTCTTCTATGGCAGACACAAGAAATAGTGTTGAAAATATGGGCAGGAGGAGCTAATCAATTAGATAAGATACATTATTCCACAATCTGCAGTTGCAGACCAGTTTCCATTCAGATTTTCACAGAGCATAATTCACCAACAAGTTCACATTTATCTAATTCCACTCAGTTTTTAGCACTGTCAAATAAGCACAGGTAAACTAAAAGCACGCAGGCAATCCAACAAAGAAGAGACTCACCTGTAATTGGGTGGAAAGTGTGGAATCACGCCGTGAATGGGGCAAAGTATGGTGATTGAAATAATCCCTCCAGCCCATAACCGTGTCATTAGACGTGACCAGCATGCGACTCCCATACTCCTCGGAAGGAAGTGTATTTTGGTCTCAAGAATAACTAAGCTTCTGTTCCATAGTGCAGTCCACAAAAAACAATCTTCCCACCCTCCTCATCTCATCCAACAGTTCACCATGGTTGACCACATGAAATGCACCCCATTTCCTGCAAGCTTGACCCAATAGTTCAAAGATATCGCATAGTATATGGTATAAAATAACTGATCAAAGATGTATCAAGTAAAAACTTGTCCAAAAAACAAGAGACTTAAACTGTATCTATCTCCTCAATGTCAGCAAATACAATGCATAAAAACTCTGTATAACTTAAATTGCTAAAATTCTATAAAGCATGCATCAAAGAAGGAAGAGGCAAGAATCATCTACAGAAGCCACTTCATTATGAAGGTTCTCTCACAATCAAGGACAATAACTAAAAGCAGTTTCCTCTATACACCTAAGAGGGCACTTCCGGCTACAACTTATCGGCTATTCTTCCCAGGGCATCCGCGAGCTTGTTCAGAACTCCAATTAAGCTATTCGTGTGGTCTTTCCGTTGCTCTCTGTCCAACTGAAGATGGGTGTTCTGAGCTTCAAGTTGAGAGCTCAGCCGTTGGCCGTTTTTCTCCAAGGCGTTGAGTAACAGATGCTCGAGATTAGCACTTTCCCCCTCTCCGTTTGTTGCACTTCGCTTTCTTTTCTTTCCTTCTTGTACATTTCGAACATCAGCTTCAGGGACAGGCTGCTTCTCAGGATTTATGCCTACGGATGAAGATATATGCAAAAAGATTTGAGTGTTTTATTCTTGCAAACTGATTATGGTTTAACAGGAGAGGATATTTTGGAGGAGACATTACAGATTTGACTTTTATCATTACAAATACTTCTTTCTCAACGTTTTTCCTACCTTATAGCACTTGATATTTACGAATTAGGATAAACCATCAAATTTGCCTATTTGCTTCACAGTGATAGAGAACTTGTGTAATAGGAACTTTCGGATAATATAATGTACAACAGGCACCAAAAGCAAGATTCAACCAAAACCATGTAATAAATGAAATTGAGGTATATGACACTAAGAGTACCCTGTCACCGTGTCACGTTTTATATTCTGTTCCTGAAATTTTGGCACTTCTAAATTGCTTGGAGAAGACAATAAGCAAAACTATCTGGAACTACATTTATGAAGTTGCGAATACAAGTATTTGAGGACAGCTAGCAACCAAGAGGAAAGACCATTCGGGTGAAAACCTCAAACAATTATGTTTCTCAAACCACAACATATAATAGTTATCACAGCTTCACAGGTGAAAACCTTATCACTTCACGAACAATCAAGAACAAGAAGTCGACCCAAGTGGAATAAGCAACTTATGAGAAATACTATCAGAAGTGTTATGTATGTAAATCAGCTAGTAATACCTTTGTCAGGAGTCTCTTTTGGGAGTGATTCGTACTGCTTCTCTGCCACTGCACAATGAGTACAAAAGTGGTTAATGTATACTCAACCTTCTCTTAGATTATAAACACTATTGCCAACAAAAACTTAATAAGATTGCAGATAGTAGTAGTATATGGCATGACTTGCATCTTGGTGTACAATGAACCAAGAATCGTGCTCATTCAAATTAAAAGCTCTCAAAAAATTTATGCTGTGCACAGAAAATATGTGGGGATACATCTAAACTTCACTAAAGCATTTGACTTGAACATTCAAGTCATATTGCCAATGCACTAACCACTAATGGTAAGCCTTGCCCCTGGAGGCTAGTATGCTTCTATTTATCTAATCAAGTCAAAAACCATCATGATAACATACACTTAGGTTATACAAAATAACAAACATCATATCATCTTGTAAACGGTAAACATGAATTATAAAACTCCATACATTTCCATCAAAACACCCAAGACATCTGCTTTCTTCATTCTGCTGCAATATAATCAAGTATTTTTCTTCTTCTTAAACTCAGTACTTTATAGTTATACACTTGGAAACTCTTCCGAACCCCAAACACAACTAATAAATGTGTACTTCCGATGGCGCTAACATGATCATTCAAGTGTACTCGTATGCTAACTGCCTTGCATAACTGATTACCTTTCATATATCATAAACAGAACTTTAACTTACATGATACAACTCTGCAACCTTTGCATAACAACATTCTATAGAATAAACAAATAGTAATCTGTATTAAACAAGTTACCCAAACATAGCTCATAATTAATTAAATGATGACGAATTCTACCTGAAATCGGAACGGGGGCAGGAACATCCTTCCCGGAACCCTGTGGCGTCTGCTCAGAATCGGAAAACAAGCCATCGTCCATGGCAGTCCGTCCACTATCAAACAACACCTCCTCTTCCTCGTCCTCCTCCTCGTCATGGTGAGGAACCAAAGTGAGAGCCAAGGCACCATCATGAGCATGAGCAGCAGCAGCAGCAGGGTCTTGAACAGCAGTACTAGTAGCTCCATCAAGAATATCAAAAACCTCTCTATCGAAAAAACCCGGCAACTTCTTCTCCCTCCTCAAATCATTCCTCATGACCCAAAACGACTCCGTCTCATCCCTCTTCCTGCTCATCTCCCACTCCTTGATCTTCTTGAAATCTCCGGCTAAATTACTCCACCTCTTCCGACACTGAACCGGTCCCCGGTTGACACCGTGACGCTTGCAGTACGACGAGACAGACACCCATTTCGGCTCGATCTGACCCGACCCGAAACTCGGCCCGGTCCGGACCCGGCTCTCGGTGACCCGTTTGCCCTGAATCAGGACGAGAATCTCTTGCCGCGTCCACCGTGGCAACCGGGCGGCTTTGACGGCGTCAGTGGAAGGAGATAAACTGAGCTGCTGGAGGGCCATTTTTGGAAGTCACGTGACTTTCGGTATAGTTTACAGGCGCACGCACGTGATGATGAAGTGACGGCGTTCTTCTTGTTGGTTTGACGGCGTTTTCTCTCCGGAGAGAGAAAGAAAAAGGAGAGGGTTTTTGAGTTTTCTTTCTTTCTTTTTGTTTAGATTAGAAGATGAGATTAGGTGAGAGTGGACTTTGTAATTAGGGGCAGAATGTGGAAGAAGGGACCCCTAATGACGATGCTAATTGGTTGTTGATCCGGTCTTCATCTTCTCGGGGTGGTTCGACCGTGACTTGGATACTCACACGATCTGAAAGGACTTCAAACTCGAGAAATCGAATGGCCTTGATGAATTCTCGATTTTAGCATCTACTGGCACAGAAATGCAATTGACTACCATCATTAATCTATTCCAACAATATTTTGTAGCATATTGGAGGTTTCAACCAAGAAATTCCAAAAAAATAAGAATTTTATTTGTTATACGAGAATTATAAATATTTCAAAAATATTATTAGTAAATTCTTATCACATTTTTCAATTGATATACTTTTATCCCCTCTTTAGTTTTTATTAATCTCTATAAAATTACCATAACCCAGGCTCCACTAAACTTTCCCCACCTCTATTCATATGGTGCATTACATAGAGGTACTTTGTCTAAAATTTATTACAACTAGAGACCTTATGCATTATAACACTATATTAACGCTAGACTTGCTGAGTTACATCTTTATATTAATACAAAACTTGTTGAGTTACGATACTGCTTTAATACATGTCGGGTTTGTTTTAATAATATTTAATGTTAAAAGGTTTTTGGTTAGAATTTTTCAACTGAAATGCCAAATTGCCAATACACAAACCAAATGATTATATTATTTGTTAAATAATTAAAACTATGTTAAATCATTATTCTTTAATTTTTATTTTTTTATATACGATTAAATACTGCTAATTAATAGTAAATGCATATAAATCGGGTTATTAAAATCGTACGTCATAGAGTTACTTACGTATCTATCAATGCGACCAAAGTGAAAGAAACGGAAAGTGTAAGAGTAGAGTGGTTATTTGTTAACACCTCTTTTCCTTTATTGAGCTTGAGCTAGCCTTTCACTGTTGACCACCAACACCGATCGGCGACTGGCGAAACCATGGCGAAATTTCACAGAACCGCCACTCCTACGGCGGCGCTCGCTCTGCTCCTCCTGAGCTCAATTCTACCGATTTCAATCGCTTATCGACCCGGTGACATCGTCCCTATGAGCCGCATGGGTCAATACCACTCGGTAATTCTCTATCTCTCTCACACACACCTTTTCGATTGACCAGTGTAAATGTAGAGCAAATTTTGTTATATACTGATCATTCGAGAGCAAATTTTGTCTTATTCTGATCAATCAAGTTTATATCTATGAAGATTGAGAAAATCAATAAGCATGATTACTCACGGTGTAAGATAGCTGCTGTGATTTAACATCACCTGTTTCGATTTTGCTGATTTTTTTGTCGTTCAATTGGAATTGGTTGCAGTCGAGAACTGTTTGGCATGATATGATCGGGAGGCACTGTCCGATTTTCGCTGTCAATCGTGAGGTTGTTTTGTTTGCTTGAATTGTTTTTTTTGTTAAGGTTTGTGGTGTTTTTAGCTCAATTATTTTTGTTTTACAGGCGTTGGTTCCGATTCCTAAACCTACTGGGTATACTGGAGCTGATCCGTATAAAGTGTACGCCTCTAGCTCCATTTTGCACTGTTTTTAATTAATTGCTGTGGGTTAGATGTTGTCATTAGTCAATAAGATGAGCAAGTTGTATGCAAAAACCGGTTTTAGCTACCATTAGGAAACGTGGAATTCTTATTTAAACTCAAGTAACCCTCGGTGGGAGTTGGTATGTCTAGAAATTTCATTTCGTCTCATTCGAGGAGTCTCATTTCATTGACTTTTGTTTGATACCTCATATTTTAGCTCAATTATGAAGCTAGGATGAAATTTAGGATATCTACGACGAATACTCTTAGTTCCTTGTTAGATTTGATATTGAATTTTCTTCCAGGATAGTTGTTCTTCTATCACTCTCTCTACCTCTGTAACAATTGCATATATCATGGACGTTAACTGTGTAGACATAAGATTTCAGTTCTCTGTCACTGAGTTCACCAATTGAGCTGTATACATATTACCTAGTATTGTAGTAGTCAGTTATGTTTCTCCACGCCATCATGAGGTTTTAGCTCATCAAATGCCAGGTTCATTCTTTTTAACCTGATACTTGTATGAGCAGGCCATGTTTTTCTTAATGAGATGATTGCTTTGCAGATCATTTCAAGTTGGAAAAGAAAAGTTTTATATCCCATGGCTTTTTGTGGTGGGCCGGAAAAGCCCCGAGGTGCCAATGATTGAAATGCATCTGGTAAGTCCTGTGCTGAATTGAACTGTGTATTTTATTGCCCCTTTAGCCAGGGAAAGGGACAAGAGATGTGATTGAAATTGGATTTGTGTTCATTTACAGATGAATAAATTTTATATGATAAAGCTCGCCACTTTCACTCTCCTCTTGCTTAAAGAAAGCTTAAAATGCTTGCATTACATGATTAGATTAGATTGCTTGGCTCACTACCTGGAGATATATATGCAGTTATGATTCAGATGAGCTTAAATTCCACATAGTATTCCCTTCTAATGAATGTTTCATGTGTGTTATGTAGAGGTACTCTGGTGGAGATTTGCTAGGTGTAACTGCAAAAGTGATAGATATGCCTCACAGCTGTACGTTATTCCTTATTTTCTTGATACATCTAGTGTTGTTAATCATTATATCTTCTCTGGGTGGAAATTGATATCGTAACACCAGATGTTTATCTATCCATATAGGTTACTTTCTGCCAGAGCAATTTCCAATTAAAACAAAAAGTTTGTTGCTAATTAGAAAACTGGAAAGAGGAAAGTAAAGAAGATGGAAAGATACAGTTAAAAAATAGATAATCAAGCTCTATCAATATTTACCAGAAGATTAATAACCACAAACAGTGTACAAACTCAGGTGATTGTACACTGCACAACACGATTCCAGTACAAAATTACAGAGCAATGCTACTGAATCTACTCCGGCTTCATTTGGTTCCTGTACGCTTTTCCATCTCACTCAATATCAACTTTCTAGTAAGTCACAACCATTAACCACACATGCCAAAGAACCCAAAAAATCTGCTTCTTTTTTCTTTTCAAGCTACTATAGCCAAAATCCATACCAGTTATCAGGAATCGATGAAGCTTTGTGGAAGAGCAGGAATAGAATCTGACTGTACCTTCAATTGAGTGCCCAGATCTATACAGACCAAATCTGTCTCAGTTTTCCCCCATCGCGCTCCCAATCAATCAATTGAAACAAAGCTGTTATTCGCTTTGATTTGGTTCTTTTGTTGGTAAAGGAATATTTGCATCTTCTGCCTTTGGATTGGAGGAAGGAAGTAATTATTTGGGTTGGGGATGAATTTTCAAGATATTTTCTTCCTTAAATCTAGCTGTAGAAGAATATTTTCTCTTTCCAGATTGTTAATTAGCAATAAACAGAGTTAATAAAAAGTAATTGGGAATTGCTCTGGCAGCAAGTAACCTGCTCTGATTGCTACAAAGGCCACAAAGTTATAGTGCAGCACAGTTGCATTTTCCATTAATAAAATTGCTTCTATGAATGTCATCATTAACCATCTGATTGCTTCAGTATTTTATGTTTTTACGTCATTCATATTCATTATTAGCTAATAGTTGCTTCTGATATGCTTCTTAAAACAGATGTAGAAGTTCATCCAGACATTCGCAAACAGTTTTGGGATCAGCAACAATGGCCAAAGCACATTCTTGTTAGATACACCTGGTAACTTACTGTAATCCTTTTACTTTTAATAAATAAGTTCTAGTCTCACTCTAGTTACGGATATAACGTTCCCTTATGATCATTTTCTGTCAAATATGTCAACAATGCTTGCGAAATATGTTTTTGTTGAGTATAAAAGGTTATATTGTGACGTGATGACCTGAATGGACAAAATTCTGTTGTGATAGTCTATCGTTTCTATCATTTGAGCGTGCATTAAAGCGTTAAATCTCATCAAATTCGCATTATCTTGAAAAGTTTATCGATGGCATTACATGAAGCAAACCTTCATAATAGCCGTTGTGTTTCTTCATCAAGTTTCTTGAAGATTGTTGAATTTAGATTGCATGGGTGAACATAATAAATCTGTGTTTTATTTAGTGTTATTGTTCAGCTTCGTGACCTGATTCTTGTGGTAATCTTAGAAACTTAGAATGCTTCGCTGATTTCCTTTTATATTTTTATTTTTAAATATAATAGGCTAGAGCAATCGGAGATCGACGTTGTCTCTGGATTTTATGTTCTTTTTGGATCAGGTAAATAATACTCCCTTCTATCTATCTCTTAAACTTCTCTACAATTTAACAGAATGAAGTGAGACATGATGAGATTGAGGGCTTGAGTTCGATAAGAATAACACTAAAAAAATGGATTCTGGAAAGATAGGGAAAATCACAAGATGCTTAGATGACTAGTGTCTTTATGTTTAAAAAAATTGGAATAAATATCAGTAGAAGTTGGTATCAGATTAGGTTTACAGAGAGAGAGGGAGAGTTCCGAGTTTGCTAAATCTAGTGTCCGAGTTGGAGCCCAGCATGAATCAGGCTATGTTAGATGTATTCTTCAAGTGATAATTCTAATGGTTTCTTACCACAAACAGGGCTGATGCTTTCTTTCATTCTGGCTGTTTACGTTTTACAATCATCAAAAGACAAATTTGCAAGGTACTCCAAATTCTATGACTTACCTTATCATATTATAATACGATATTTTGGTCTGGATCTTTGAGTGGCTGATCTATCCTTGAGTAATTGAGTTTTAATTATTCTGTTCATGATTTTAGGTTTGTGATGGACACAGTAGCTGAAACCAGCATGCCTGCTGGAGGTGTTGCTAAAGTTGAATGATTAACCTGTGCTACCGTTGTGCAATTCCTAGAAATAGAATTGACATTAGCACATCTCTTGTGATATCGTGATCTATATAGGCCCAGAAACAAAAGAGCTGGGTTGAAGTCGTGCAATTGAAGTTTCCACAAAGTAGTAGCTGATTCCGGCTGTTGGATTAACTTCTCATATGCTTTAGTGTTCAAACAAAGTTAGCTGTATCTGGCCTTAAAAGATATTGGTTGTTGGTTGTGTTATCTGCGAGTTAGAAGATAGACGGTTAGATGCAATCATATGTAAACAGAGTTGTAAGCATATGATAAGAACCTATGTCTCTAAATATGGTTTCAAATTACGCTGCACAATTAACTTTCTTTTTTTTATTGACATGAAGCTGAACAATAACACAATTACACTTGTAGAAAATCTGGAAGATCACAATATGCTCTGCAATATCAGCTCGTGCCTCGTGGTATAACCACATCCATTGATTCGTATGGCATTTACCCAATAAAGTTTCATAGGGGGAAGTGGCCATATTTCCATTGGTGTTGGATGAAGCCCTTTGTTCTTCTACTCTGGGCTTCAAGATCATGAGTTATCCAGTGAAAAATCCGCGCTTTAGTAGCAGAAACTGCATGGTATAGGTATAAATTGATCTAGTGCATCATTATCGTACAATTGCAACCCCTAGTGTACAGCAGATTCCGGGAGCAAAGGTAGAAGTCTGGTTGTGAAGTCTTTGGTGGTGAAAACTTCGGCTTTGTCTTTGTCTTACAAGTTGGCTACCCCGTCTCATCCCATCCACAATAAATCGGTGGTGAAGTCTTCGTCTTCACCTTCGTCCTTGTCACAAGTTGGCTAACAGTCCCATTCAGAATACATTGGTGGTCAAGTCTTCGCCGTTGTCTTACAAGTTGACTACCAGTCCCATTCACAATACATTGGTGGTCGTGTCCTCACCTTTTGTCTTATCTTACAAGTTGACGTTGTCTCAATAAGGTACAACTGGAATCCCTAGCGTACAACAAATTCCAGCAGCGAAGGCATAAAGCTTTTTGTGACTTCTTTTAAATAGCGTCAGGTTTTGTGCATCAATTATGATGGATAGTACTACTTTTGCTAGAACCTGTTTGGCTCTCCAGAAACGCCGCAAGAAAATAAAACTTATATCTTACATAGACTTCAATAATCCAAATACAATATACACAAATTAGACAAACGAGAAAATATACACATACTGAAAAGATAAAATCGCAAGCAAATACAAAAAATACAGAAATAAGAATGTAGAGACAGCATTCTTATTTGTACTCTCCAGTTGTTGAAGATACAGATGAGGATACTGCAGGGTAACTTTCCGAACGGTTTGAAGATTCCGTACCAGTCAAAAAAGCTTTGGTACTTCCAGAATAAGGGTATTCAGGTCCTGTTGGCATCCTGGATGGAAGATCTGGCAATTGAGCTTCACAATCGAGCACGCGAGCCACTTGACTTATTGAAGGCCGTGAGTTCCAATCCGGATGGGCGCACCAAAGGCCTACAGTCATCAACCGTGCTATTTCCAACCTGTTGATATCAGAACCCAGTCTTGGATCAACTGCCTCGAGAAGTTTATCTATTCCATGTAAGCTCCACAACCATTCCACCAAGTTCACCGGGCCTTGTTCGGTGTTATATATTGCTCTCTTTCCAGTAGCTATCTCCAATACCACCACCCCATAACTGTACACGTCTGTTTCCTTGCTGGCAATGCATGTATTCATATACTCGGGTGCCATGTACCCCCGTGTCCCAGACACATGAACTGACATTTTAGACCCCTTTTGGTGATCGACCACCCGAGCAAGCCCAAAATCTCCTATCTTGACGTTGAAATGCTCGTCCAACATGATATTGGCAGACTTAATATCCCTATGCAAGATGCAGTGTTCCGACATTTCGTGTAGATAAAGCAATGTAGAAGCCAATCCTTTTGCCATCTTCATTCTGATCCCCCAATCCAACAAACTTGCTTTATTATTAAAAAGATGGATATCCAAACTCCCATTGGGCAAAAACTCATACACAAGGAGAAGTTCTTGTTTTCTCTCATGGCACCACCCAAGGAGCCGTACCAAACCCTTGTGTCTCAATGTACTTATTATCTTCACCTCTGCTGCATACTCCTGTGTCCCCTGCGTAGAATCATTAGAAACTCTTTTAACTGCAACAAGTGAATTAGTTTTGTTGAGGCAACCTTTGTATACACTACCAAACCCTCCCTCCCCGAGCTTATTGTCCTCTGCAAAGTTGTTGGTTGCCTCCTTGAGATCATCATATGTGAACTCCATTGGTGCAGTGCCCTGTCTAACATCATTGCAAATCTTCGAGAGCACTGAGGGTTCTTCAAGTTTGATCTTCGTCCTTTTTGTCTTTTTCCAGAAACAACAATACATAACTACCCCCAACACTAGTAAAAACATAACACATACTGATGACACTATCCCTATAGTTAGCCCAGTTTTACTTTTATGCGTAACAATTGATGTGGCTGCACTGGAATTTGGTGGTGGAGGTTGTGCTCCATTAAGACTTGGTAGATCAAGAGTAGAGCTAAAATTCCAAGAATTAATGGTGTGTCTTGCCGTCTTATTCCATGTTCCCGCTGTGAAGCCGAAATTCACGTATTCAGGAAGATAATCCCTCAAATCAACTGGGTAAGATAAATGGTCAGTGTACCAACTATTATAAAGGAAAGCAGAGAAGAGTACGGTCAAAGTCTTGGATTCAGAATCATAGCTGATCGTAGCATGATGTTGTTGACCTTCCACAATTGTATTGCCACACCACCAAGGCTTAGTGATGTTAGAAATCAGCGAGTTAATATCAATACCGACGTGCTCTGTTGGCTTCACATTATCAGTTAAGTTGTCCCAACCGGTAGTTCCGGCATCAAACTCTACAGCGACGAATGTACCAGCTGGCTGATCGGCAAAGGATGTGAGACCGAAGGTACTGGGAGACCCATCATCTGGAATGGTTGAACCGTTGGGCACGAGAAAAAAGGCAAGTCCACCGCCGTTTGAGGAAGAGGCAAGTGAACTTATGGAAAAGGAGAAATGTGTTGTAAAATCAGCTAGGATTCCTGAAGACCTATCCCAAAGATACAGGGGTTATGCATAAGTTGCCCTGCCTAATGAATTTTCATCTGCCCTATCATATTCCGTGAGCCAGATCCTATTGTTGGCATCATATGTAGCTGATAAGCTAAGGATGATATCAGGATTATTCGCTGAGAAAGATGAAAAATTGAAGGACAAAGCTGAAGTTGCATAAGGGAAACTAAGTAAAAGAAGAAGGGCAAAGCTTTTGATCAAGATCATCATCATCATCATGCTTTGATCAAAAGGGATCAGCCAGCAGCTGCACAAACAAGAGTGGCTAGCAAAGTGCAGTTTCGGCTATAACAGATGGATTCGGAGTATATTAGTCTAGGCAAAAATGGGTAGCAAAGTGCAGTTTCGGATGGAATAGATGGACTGAGTGTATATATTGATGAAGGAAGGATAGCTTTGAATGTTCTTTCGACTGTTAAAACCGTGTTATAATTTCCAGAAAATTACTCACTCTTTTATTGCTGCCACTCAAACTGTATTCATATATGAATATGTTATCCCCAAAGACTTTCTAACCAGACTGGTTTATTGGCCTCTCATTTTCTGTGTCTGAAAATTCTTTGGTAGTATTCAGATAGAATGAGTATCTTTTCTCAGGGAGGTGTATTTCTGAATGACCACTTCAGTGGAAGTTTCCACAAAGTAGTAGCCAATCCAGGCTGTTGAATGGGTGGATGAGCATCTCATATGCTATAATCAAAGTTAGCTGAATCTCGCAAAAGATATTGGTTGTGTTATCTGCAAGCTCGAACATATATAGATGGCTACCTTATATCATAGGTAAACAGAGTTGTAAGCATAAGATAACGACCTGCATCTTGAGTTCTAAACTTGGTTTCAATCTGCTGAACATGAAAATTGAAAAGTAGCTTTAGTGTCGTTGGAGCAATGGACATATAAGTCGAACTGACCCTGTTTGCATCACTCATTGATCGAACATTCAACTCTCTCGTGTGATAAGATTTCACCTCCATGATCGACACTTGATGGCATATGACGGAGCTTTTTCATAATACGTACCTCTAAACATCCAGTCCAAGCAGCATATATGGAAAAAGAAGAAGAGATGATATACTCGGGTTGGCATTTCAGGCAAGAGGAACATATCGTCTTGCACTTTGCCAAGCACTGCACATTCCACAGATTCCCGCAACCGTGAGAGTATTCTATTGAGGAAAGGCTTTAACCGGAGAAAATCAACCTAGAAAACTGAAGGTGTAATGACATAGTTGAAAGAAGCTGTATGCGGTTTGGTGAAGGATCCAATGTGTGTCCTGCGAATATGCAAAGCAGCTAAATGCGGTCTAGCAAAGGATCCAACTTGTGTGCACGGTTGGGAAGAAGTACAATATTTGTTACTGATGGATTGAACTTGTTTTTGGCTAGTTAACTTGTGTTCTAATGAAGAGTACTCGGGAGTACCTATTTCACTGGGTTGACTGTTGTATAACAACCTGCGAGTTTGTTTACATGCAAAATTAGTTACTTGATATTAATAACATTGATGATTTTCTTTACAACATATCTAGTTACCGTTTCATAATACTTACTCTAAAATCACTGAACTAGTACAGATCAATGGATGTTAACAAGCTGTCAAAACTCAGAACAACTAGACAAGGTTTTCAATACAGCTAGAGTTGGAGAAGGTATGTCGCCGGAAGGTAAAGTATATACATGCATTATTGGTGAAAGGAAACATGTCAAATTGTTTGATGATGATCATAAATGGGTCGCAATAGTATTAAGACCAAGTAAAACATGGTTTGGTCGATCACTGAGAACATTGAGTCATGCATCCATTTGTCAGATTCGATTTTTTCATGAAAAACAGTACATACGGATCATGATAGAGTTTATGATCTATCTAGCCATGTCGGATCAGTTTGTCTTAACTTGAAAGGAACCTGAATATAGGATTGAGGGTCTAGGCTCATACATGGTCTAGGATGGAAGCTGCCAGGGTCGAAAATGGGCCCAACGGTACGTACTTCCAAAAAGATTTTAGTTGGCCTGATCGGAAGTGTGTTGAGCTCGGACTCATACATCACGAAAACTAAAAGGAGGATAAATAGGTTCAAATCAATACGGTTCACTAGTATTACACCGATCGATCTATTCGTCTTGGGCTAAACGGACTAGGTAGGACAGACTTAAATTATGAAGAATCACAAATTTAAGCTTGGATGGAATTTCTGGTTTACAGTTACATACATTAAATGTAATTGGGGCATGAAATTATGGCAACTTGTAAGACAAAGACGAAGCTTCTGGTGACGAATACACTCAACTATCTTCACCACCATGATTGTGATCATTGAGCTGGCTAGCTTTTACTGATGAAGTTGATTTTTACATGCAGTTCCATGAACCGAGTAAAAGTATCAAGTATGGCTGATTGATGGGTCTATATATACTGATCTATCAATGCAAAAATTCAAATCACCAGAGTGCCAACCCTTCCTTAATCTTATAAATTATCCCTCCTTTAATCCACCTTAATCAACTCATGATGATGATGATGATCTTAATCAAAAGCATTGCACTTCTTCTTCTCCTTGTTTTCCCCTATGCCACTTCTGCTTTGTCCTTCAATTTTCCAGCTTCCTCAACGGATAGTCCTAATGTTACACTTGGCTTATCAGCAACATATGATTTCCTCCCCCAAGAAATCTATCTCACAGCTGACGATGCACTACAAGCCGGAGTATCAACCATAGGCTGGGCAACTTATGCACAACTCCTGCATCTCTGGGATAACTCCTCAAGGAAACTCGCTGATTTTAAAACAAATTTCTCCTTTTCCATCAATTCATCATATACCTTATCTTATAACCGGGGTGGACTTGCCTTTTTTCTTTTGAGCAACGATACAAACCTTCCAGATCAAGATGCTGCGGAGTGCGATTCATTCGGTCTAACATCTTCTGCCAATGAGCCAGCTGGCAATTTCATTGCTGTAGAGTTTGATATATATCAAAATACCGATTGGGATCCCGTACCTGCTGAGACAGAGCAACCTGAGCACGTTGGAATTGATATCAACTCACTGAATTCTAGTTATACTACACCTTGGCTGTGTGCTAACATAACTGACGGTACCGTACATCATGCCTCGATCAACTATGATTCTGAATCCAAGAATTTGAGCGTAATCATCACTGCTGGAGATATTACGTGCTACAACAGTTTATCATACAAAGTTGATTTGAGGGATTACTTGACCGAATACGTGAAATTCGGATTCACAGCGGGATCATACGTGACCGAATGCATGGTATTCGCCTCCAATGGGGGAATATATAACATATGGGATAAATTCATCGTTCATTCCTGGAGTTTTATCTCTAGTCTTGATCAGCCAAGTGTTAATGGAACACAATCCCCATCACCAGATTCTACTGCACCCGCGCCGCTGTCACACCCCATTTCCACAGCATCAGATCCCGCCACAGCAGATGCCACACCAACTATCATGCCTAAAAGTAATGCTGGGCGATCTTATAGGGATAGTGTCATCAGTACTTGTTCTTTTTTCATAAGTGTTGGGGTGGGTTTTGTACTAGTGTTTCTTTAAAAAGAGGAAAACGCTGAAACTTGAAGAGCTAGCCCTCTGCACTCTCGACGATGAGTTTATGCACAACCCATCTCGACTTATCTTCAATAACCGGATGGTCCTAATAAGAATTTATCTGCAGTATCATCCTCATCCATAACAACCGGATTGTCGAATTTCATCTCTTTAATATGTGTAATATTTTCTCGATTTTCTAATACTATGTGTGTTGTTACTTTTATTTGTACTACCTGAACTCTTAAACCTTAAATAATATATTCGACTCCCATCCTTACACTACCCATTTGAAGTCGAACATATGAACTATATGTGTGTAGTTCGATATGTAATTTTTAAGGTTCTCTCTCCTACCAACTAGAAAGTAACGACCTTTTGGCATGAATTTCAACGATCGAGACTATTCAGTCCTTAAAAATCTTTTGGGCATTTGGTATATGCACAACTTCTACAATTCACTTCCAACTCCACTAAATATTATCTCTCCCTCTTTCCATCCGGCATAACAATCGTATAAAATTTAAGTATATTTTTTTAAAAGACGATCTTTAATTAATTTATTTAAAATTAAACCTATATTGTTAAAAATATCATTGATGCTGATGCTATTAATTTAAATACCCATATTCTCAACATTTATATTTTTTGATATTATCAAAAGATATTTTTCAATAACAACATAGATATTTTAATTAATAACATTAATAATTTTATTAATTATATAGGTAGTAGTAGATAAGTAGTAACTTCTTTTATAAGATTTTGTGATAAAATTTAAACTATTAGTGTGTTTTAGTGAAAAAATGAATAGAAAAAATAGGGCATTCATAAAATTGTAAATATGAATGTATTATGTGGGTCGATCGGTATTAGTTAAATGTGGTAAATTATTTAAAATGTAATTGCAAATCTTTGTGTGAGAAAATTAAAATGGTGAATTGTAGATGTTCTTAAATGGTTAAAATTTTATATTAATATTAAATAAAAAGTGCAAGGAATACTCGTAACTAACAAGTCCAACGAAAGTAATAGAAACATGCACACTCCATTAGTCAAAGTAACCATGTATACCAGTCCTAAACCACAACGAGAAGGTCATCCAAAAAAATTACAAGAACAATGCCATTGTATCCTTAAAAACAAATTATTCTTTCGCCCAGAAATAATTCTTTCACTTTAACCTTTTCCAGTTAAATTTTAACTATAAATTAATTTTGAACTGCAAACGTAAACTGTTTATTATATATTGAAAATTTCATACTCCCTAAAATTATATTATATAAGAATATTAAATATTTTAAATTTGTAGTTAATTAAAGATTAATTTGTAATCACATAGAGAAAAATTAAACTATAAAATGTTAAAGTGGGAAATTATTTATTGTACGGATCAGTAAGTATAAAATTAAAATTTAACCCCTGAATGCAGGTCTCAAAGCTCCAAGTGTGGCACTGGCCGGGGTAAATGAGGATCGAGTCCACCAAACCATGTTTTAGTTGGTCACATCTTCGTACTAACTCGACATATTTATGATCATCAAACAATTTGACAAGCTGCATTTCACCAATAATACATGTGTATATGCTTTAACCTCCGGCCACCTACCTTCTGCAACTCTAGTTATATCGGAAGGAATAGTTTCTGTAAATTATCTTCAATATAATATAAGAGTATATATATAAAAATAATCTAACTACTCCAGAAATTTAATTCTAATCGAATTCTACTAATCTAGCTAGATTGCATAAATATTCTAATCCTAATCTATTTTTACAATCTATCACACCCCTACAATTAAAGTGGAAGGAAGTGGAAGGAGGACGAACAATTAGACTGGATCTAAAATCTTTAAAGAATATTTGAGGAAGTCCATATATCAGCAGTTTGGTAACAAGATGGGACATGAAGCACTCGAATTTTTCTACGAACAACTTGTTCACAGACGAAATGAATATTCATTTCATTATCAACGACGAAGACCTTGTCTAGTTGTACCTTCTGAGTTTTGACAACTATAGTTAGCTGGACTGACTTCAAGTCACTTTTGCTTCAGCCGAGTCATCTTAATGCCTGTTTTGGATTAATCTTTTGGTGAACACAAATATTAGTTATTTAATCAGAAAGTAATATTTAATATTAAGATTTAGTACGTACGTAATTAGATACCTTCTGAACAATTACAACACGCCCACTAAAAAAATGAATGCAATGGGTGAAGAGTCTGTATTCAACAAGTTTCCTTCACTGTTTTATCGCTACAGAAAGTTTGTAATACCGGTTTTTTGAATGAAAATTGATTCAAAATCTGAATTTTCAAACAGCTGTGCAGCTTATAACAAAGACAATGTGTCAAGGTCAATCTCGAAACAAACATAAAAGGCAGTTGAATGTGGACAAAATTAGGAGCAAGACTCCAAAAACCGTCACTATATATCAACACTTTTGAGGATGAAGGTCAACTTTTGGGCATCAACCATAAACATCTTGAAAGTGCAATGACGCACGCATGATTGATAATTCGTACCATTCTTCTAAATGATAACGTAGTTCCACGAGTTGTATATGTTACAGAAACGCAGCAAAGCAGGAAGACGAGAAGAAAGTTTCAGTCGAGATCAATCTACCAGGAAGATTATGGAAATAAGATTAAAGGTAGCAATGTTCAAAGACAAAAACTGGAAATCTTTGAGTATAAAGGCGAGATAAGGAAATTTCCTAAACAAAGCAAAGCAGAATAAACTTCAAGAAGGAATCTGCCAAGTTTAGTCCGGAAAGCCCATCAATGAATAATCCAAGTCTGGAAGTCGACATTGAGCAGGCAGCCTACTCACGCCTATATATTTGAAGATTGTTGAAGTTTGAAGACACAACTTTTAGAGAGAAATTCATTACATACTTCTGTCTTCAAACTGTCTTTCTAGACTTTCACATTGATTGTGTTTTTTGAGTTACTAGAAGATTAGTAATTTACTCCTACACATTCTAACTAGATTAGGTTTGTTTCCTCATCTAGGTCTAGAGTATTTACAGTTCGATAAATCGCTTGAGATTAATCGAACTTAGGATTTGTAGTTCTACAAGTAGAATTACTTTTAC
>JAYMSP010000979.1:0-38055 GCA_036897095.1 Plantago elongata | reverse complement strand
CAACTACCAATTAATCGAGATTCAACCTTTTAAGACCGTACAATTACTTATGCATCATAATCAAATGCATAATACTATTATAAGATGGAATTTGACACGATAGTAAAATCAGTAGGGCAACAGTTTCGAACGTTGCTAGAAACATGAGCATCAAAGGCTCAAAGCTAACCACTTCCATGACAGGTTCTACGGTACGCTCAATCATGATGCACAAAATTCCTTAAGGAATGCGAGGTATAATATGACAGATTTTGTTAAAGCGTTTGTAGTTAAGTGGCAAGCTGAGACACCTGTAATCATCAGGTCACGGGTTCGATTTCTCGAAATGGGTCTATATTCTAGAGATTAGTGGTGATTTGCATCTAGAATCGATTGATAAATTTGTCTTGTTCAACGATTGTAATTGTAATGCTATATTTCATGTTCAATAAGAATTAAAAAAAATAATATGACAAATTTTATTGACTGCAACTGAGGTCCCTGATGAAGACCTGGCTTTTCATGCGAAATACCATACCTACTTGAAGATCTATATGCTTTCCTTGACAAAATCCAGCAGTACTAAGCCTGCAAATGCTTCCACTAGTTGCATTTTCTAATGCCCACACCGCATGTTTGACATGTCATTGTACAATAGCTTCTAACAAGAAATGATCATACATGGTGGGGCTTGAGCATGGGAGGTTCCATATTGCATTGCACAAACGAGCTGGTTATGGAAGTCTTTGAGAAATCAAATCGTGATTCCCAGCACGAGGGAAGGCTAAAAGCCTAAGGTCAAAGAGGTGATGCCAAGAGAGATGCAACTTATGATGCAAGTATGGACAATAAGGTGATGCCAATCAGTGCCTTGTTCCCATGGTTCACATATGTTGGATGACAGAGTTAAACACAAAACCAGATCTCACCACTTGTCTCACAATTTATGGCTTTGCATGCAAACTAACATTATTTGATACATGGCAATATGTAACAAAAATATCCAACCAGTATTTTAATTCGACTAAGGAAGAAAAAAGGAATGGGAAAGGAACGTAGTAGCTTAATAGTCATTCATTCGATGCTGCACCCCCATATCCGCCGGTGTTGCCACCCCCATATCCGCCGGTGTTTCCGCCACCATATCCGCCGCTGTTGCCGCCCCCATAACCGCCGCTGTTTCCGCCCCCATAACCACCGCCTCCATATCCACCACCCCCACCATATCTGCCTTCGAAGTTACTGCGAGGTGGTCTCTCATTAGCTATATCAACTCTGATGTTTCTCCCATCCAAGTCCTGCAACAAAAAAATAAGTAATAAGTAGTGTGGAAAATGAACAATCACAATCATTGGCTATAGCGCATCACAAAATCCCCAGCCTCCATGAACCTCACCCGTCCATTCATTGCAGTCAGAGCAGACGTGGCAGCTTCTTCAGATTCGAAATTCACAAACCCAAATCCCCTTGATTTCCCTGATTCTCTGTCAGTAATTACTTTAGCTGTCCAAGAGAAAGCAAGAAAAATAACATTCTCAATACAACACATTACAGCAGAATATCTTAACCAAGTAAAAACAACATTAAGACCAATTTCTAGAAAACAACTTTGGTCTTGATCCATAAACACACTCACATAATAAGCGAGATCTGCATCAGATTCAAATTATTTGGCACAGTTAATTTTCATCAACAGAGTTTAAAAGAGACAAAGGAACATAGTTAATACATAAATAGTACATGTTCGGAGAAAAAACTCGTGCAGTCATAAGCCCAAAGGTGCAGATTACAAACTATATACAACAAAATACAAATTTCAACACATTTTATAAGATACCATAGCTTATTATATGCATAAGTAAGAACATAAAAAATACAGCCTTAGAAAAATGAATTGTAAAAGTAAATTTACAAACAATATAAATTTAACATTTTAACATTAATGATGAGCATTGTGTACTTGTCCATTCATAATACACAAGAATAATAATGATGCATCAATACATTGAGAAGAACCTCACCATCAATGACGTCACCAAAGCTGGAAAATGCTTCTTTCAGGGTCTGGCTATCAGTTCCAAAAGATAGACCTATAAAACAAAGGAGCTAATAGTATCAGATCCCGAAATAATATGAACTAAAACAATGATGTAATCGAACAAAAAATGGCACCTACCTCCAACAAAAAGCCTGCTGGACATGAAGCGAACAGCTGTGAGAGTAGGGGATTGCACACTGGCAGAGATATTAGATCTCAACACATTTCCAACTCTGTTGAAGAGAGCCATTCTGCAAGGCAAGGGAACCGAATACCTCAACAATCTAACATCGATATGAACACTTCCAAACGGAGGCCTTTAATAGAAAACCATGCGGCAAACATAATACCATCACGATAAACTTAGAATGCCTACCAAGTAAAGAACCAAAATCGCAACAGACTTTCTAATGCTTGTTTATTGCTCATTTGTACAAGGATCGTACAAAATATGGTTGCGGAAAAGAGCTTCATCTAGTAAAAGAACTGATTTCAAAGTGCCAAATTGGGTGTTGCAACAGATTTTTACAATAACTAAACTGATTATAACAATTTGGCAAAGCAGCTAACAAAATCCCATTCGGAACACTAAATTAAACAATATCAATGAGCGATCTAAAGGAGAATTTGAAAAATAAACTGAATCAAGTAAAACGAAGATAAAATTCGAGCTAAATCAACAATAACAGCCCTCTAGGTATGTGTTGATTCATAACAAAATACGATCCAATTCTACAACCGAAACAACACAGATACGAACAATTATAGCGCAGTCTTAAGCTCACAAACCAGTCTCATACGAGTATACGAAACGAAATCAATCAGAAAAGCGAGAAAAATAGAAATACCTGTGAATAGCTTGTTGAAAAAGGGTTTAAGGAAGATGGAAATAGGGTTTAAGGGAGATGGAAATAGGGTTTATGCTCTTTATAAGAAACGAAACGTAAATAAATCTGCAGAAACACCTGACTGCATATGTACTCCCGTCTCCCGACTCCTCAGATGGGCTTCCAATCTCTACCGGACTTGGCCCAAGTACATTCTCCTGCGTAAAAAATCGGTACCATTCCAAAATTTTAATTCAAATATTATAAACTATTATAGGGGTTAAATAATGGAGCCCGTACTGCAAGACACCTCTATATATTAAATAGTTTAAAATTTTTCCGTTAAATATTAAAATTAGATAATTATATATTTTTTCCCTGCGTGGCTTCCAATAATTTACACGGATCTTTTAACCCGAATTTATTAAAACGGGTCAAGTAAAAACTAGACAATATAATGTAAATTTTAAATCATTTAAGAACTAGAGAATTCCTTTCATAAACTAGATAATATATGTAAGATTAAAAAATATAGACAATTATGTTACATTGATTGAGTATATTTCTGGACAAATAATAACACAAACTACACAATTTAGTTACAAACTAGACAATTTAGTTACAAAATTAAATAATATATTGTAAAAACTAAACATCGATTGTTCCTTATTGTTTTAACTTCTTCTTTCATATTACTTTAGCCTCTTCGAATCATCAAATGCACCCTCTTCAAATCATAAGGTCTCTTTAGATCAATGAGAAGCTAATTTCCATCAAAAACTTCATTTACTTCTAACTTTTTCAACTTACATAAAAACTAAACAATACATACGAAAAATCAACAAAAATATATAAAATTGGAAAAAATATTGTTAAGAACTAGACGATACGTGTTAAAAGCTAAAACATGAGGTATTTGCAAAAACTAGACTATTTCACCCAAAATAATGTAAGGCATTAAAAAGTAGACAATATATGTTAAGAACTAGACAATTTCACACGAAACATTCTGAAAATTTGAACAAACAACAAATTCCCACCAAAGAGATTAAAAGTAGATGATACATGTTAAAAACTAGACAATACATACTAAAACCTAGACAATTGCACAACAAAAAACTACACTAACAACATAGACCATTTATTTTTAAAAAAACTAGACAATTTATAGTAAAACATACACAATACTTGATAATTGCGAGTTGTAGAACTCGCACTAACCATCACAATTGCAAGCATTACAAAATCACCAAATCACCGTAATAAATCCTTAACAACACGTTGCAAATCAAATCTGATGGGAACAATCAGGATGATATCGAAGAGATTACTCACCAAAATGATGATGAATCAATCTCGAACACAACTTCCTCGAGTTTCTCTTGTATTTCTCCCAAAAATACCGATCTGACATTAACAAACACCGTGAAACGCTGTAACACACGAATGATCTTCAACTTCCCAAATTTAATTACACTATAGAGAAGTTAGGGTTTTGGTCTTCCTTTTCAATCGCTATGCAGAATCCAAATCGGTATATTGGAGAAGAGATGAAGCTCGAGGTCGTTTGATTGCAAAGAATAACCCGGAAGAGTGAAACCGCTCGAGATCGATCGATTGATTCTGGAGAAAACTCTTGAAGAAAAAACGTGTATGTGAGAAGAAGATGAAAAGAACGTGAAGAAGAAACTTGAGTACACAACTCGATCGTACCGGATTTCAACGATCAAATCCGTTTTTTAACCCGTGAAAATGTAAAACAGACCAAAGTAGAAACTAAACAATTTGTATATAAAATTAGGGGTCTATTTGGACTCTCCAGAATTGACTAAGACTTTTATAAGACTTAGTATAAATTATATTAACATATGATTTACTGTATTCATTATATTAACTCATATCGAAATTATTTTTCTTATAATATATAGTGCCAGAACTTTAAATTCACTTACATGTTATCTTTCACATTAAAGTTCTACAACAAATTATCAATATTATAAATGATAAAAACTATGATGTTAATAGAAATATATTTCTTATGTAAAAATATTAATATTTATGACATATACGTTTTAATTAATTATATTAATAATTTTTTTAATAAATATAGAACTTAATCTATCTCGTGACCTGATGATAATTGAAGAAAAATAAGAATGTGAAGAGTGGAACTAGTCATGTTCAAATCTTAGAACATGGGAGGTATGTTCAAAAATTGTACATGGATGTTATTAAGCGATACTCCCTCCGTTCCGGAGAATTTTATGCATTAGACGTATTTTATGTGAAATAATTAATGTAATAATAGAATAAAATGTGGAAACTGATAGACTATATAAATAATCCTAATCTAGTTAAAGTTAGTTAGCATAATCTAGTTAGAGTTAATTAGTATAATACTACTCTAGTTAGAGTTAGTTGCATAATCTAGTTAGAGTTAGTTATCTCAACTCTAACTAGATTAGTATTATGCTAACTAACTCTAACTAAATTATGCTAACTAACTTTAACTAGACTAGAATTATTTATATAATTTATCAGAAAAAGTACAATTTTAATAATGAATAATGTAATTTGATTGTTAAGTTGAGATTGTTTATTATTTGGTGAGTGTGAGCTAACTTCATTTTTTTAATAACGTATGAAGTTTGTAGGATAGATAAAAATAACATATGTATAAAATTATGTATAACGAAGGGTGTATTTTTTTACACGTACACTTCACGCCGCACTATGAGTATGACAAAAATGTAGATATCAATGTAACCTTTTAAATTGTAATAGAGTGACGATTAATGGAAGTTAACTTATTTAAAACTGACATTAGATTATTGAATTACGTATAATACTTTGATGGTGGGTGGCTGGGTGCTAAATCTAACATGTGTGAAAGGCGAGTTATAAATAAAAATGTAAGTGTAAAAATACTAAAAATTTAAAAATATAAAAAGTACGATCCTCTTAAAGCGTTATAATTAATTTCAAGCAAGTTCACATGACTTGTGTCTACTATGAGGCAAACAACATACTACTTATTCTCTAGCGGTCATATAGTGTAGCTACGACCTTAGAGGCTAGAAATATTGGAGGTGTGGTTGGGTATTTGTGGTGGGTGGAACCACCACAAATTAAAAAAAAAAAGATGAATCGAAGATGGACGTCCAGGCCAACCACCACAAATTTAAAAAGAAAAAGATGAATCGAAGGTGGGCGCTCAGGCCTGGACGCCCATCATGCAACCAGGAACCTGCTAGTTGCATTGTGGTTGATTGAGAATTGAATAGTGAGGAGACACTTGTCCCCTCACTATTGGATTTATTTTATTTTAAGAACTTATTATAGTATATTATAAATAATATTATATTAAATTCATTAAAAGAATATTATATATATAAAAATAAAATTTGTTATTTCATGATATTATTTTGAAATATACATTTGAGGGGTTATAATCTTTTTATATATACTTTAATTACATTTCTTTAAATTTTAAAATTTCAATTTAAGTTTGAGTTTTTTAAATTTTAACTAATATATTCATTTACCTATTATTTATATTTTATGATAATAATAAAAGAATAATCATATTAAATGGTTGAGGTCATTGATAAATTACGTTTTATAGTTGTGGTTGGGTTGGTTGTAATATTGCATATATGAACGAGAGATAAATTAATTGTTTATTTGAATGGTTGGGATGTTGTGTTGGTTGGATGTTCATGAATATTATTGACCTCAGTATCAGATGTCATATGAGTTCGAGTAGTATATAATATATATAGCTCTTAGGGTGTACATAAAAATTAACTGCCCGCTCCATCTATCAAACCGTTCTTCTACTACCCGTCAACGACGGTTAGAATTTTTATCAAAAACAGTCCGCGGATTACAAATTTGTAACCCGACATTAAGCGGGTGGACGACGAATTGGTAGTTGGCCAACCGCCAACTCGCTCACCCGCCCGTTGTATATGTCACTAGTATATATTTTATATTTTATTGTATTAGATTAATAGTAATAGATTTACATTACTCATTTACTCCTAGTTTTTATATACTTAGACTAATTTTATTAAAGTTTGAGATTGTTTTATATTTCTCCTATTGTGGCAGGTTAGTTTATTGAGGATTTAAAGTTTATAAAATATAATGTACTTTTCTTTAACGCGTTATATCTATCATTATTTTGATGCATTAATAAACTGCCAAACTGCCCGCTTCAAGTAGTCAACCAACACACGACGGTCGGAAGAAAATTTCATTGATGCAGTTAATGATTTAGCGTACTCACCATAGACGATTCGATTAATTTATTTTTTTTGTTAAAAATCATCCGTACACCCCTAATAGCTCTAACGTCAACTTGGCTACTAGCCACACTAGAATCATACATTTGCTAACACAATCACAAACACTAGTTCAATTCCAATCGGTTTCGGTTGTTTCTGTACAAAATTATTACACAACTATTGATATCTTGTTCAATTCCATTCGGTTGTTTTTACCGCCAAGTATTACAAAGTAAGTTGAATTATGTTATTTTCTTTTCCCATTATTTTAATTCATTGATAACTCAGACAAGAAAATTTAACATGTGAAATTCAAAACCACTAGCCATTTTCTGACCCAGCTCGGGAAGATTTAAAATAGCCAACATGTTGGTTTAGATGGTAAGATATCATACAAACAAACTTAATAGTCATTTGATGCTGCTGCACCACCAAATCCGCCGCTGTTGCCACCCCCATATCTACCACCTCCATATCCATTACCTCCATTTCCACCCCCATTGCCCCCACCACCAAAGCTGCTGTTGCCATTCCCATATCCCCCCCCATTGCCCCCATCATATCCGCCGTTGTTGCCACCCCCATATCCGCTGCCGCCATATCCACCCCCATTGCCACTACCATATCCGCTGCCACCATATCCTCCGTTGTTGCCACCCCCATATCCACCCCCATTGCCACTACCATATCCGCCCCCATTGCCACCCCCATATCCGCCGTTGTTGCCACCCCCATATCCGCTGCCGCCATATCCAACCCCATTGCCACTGCCATATCCGCTGCCACCATATCCACCCCCATTGCCACCACCATATCCGCCTCCAAAGTTATTGCGAGGTGGTCTCTCATTAGCCATATCAACTATGATATTTCTCCCATCCAAGTTCTGCAAAAAAAAAAAAAAAAAAAAAAAAAAAAAAAAAAAAAAAACAACCACCCCTAGTGTAAAATGAAGTTAAAAAATCAAGAATCACAATAATTGGCTATAGCACATCACACAAAATCCCAGCGTCCATAAACCTCACCTGTCCATTCATTGCGGTCTTGGCCGACATGGCAGCTTCTTCAGATTCAAAATTCACGAACCCAAATCCCCTTGATCTCCCTGTTTCTCTGTCAGTAATTACTTTAACTGTCCATGAGAAAGCAAGAAAATGAGTCTCAATGCAACAAATTACAGCAGAATATCTGAACAAGATAAAGACAACATTCAGTTTCAGAACAATTTCTAGAAAACAATTTTGGTTTTTAGTGTAAAAGTCAATGAACCAAAAGTTTAATTACTCGTAATAAAACTATGTTCTTGATCTATAAACACACTCACATAATAAGGGAGGTCTGAGTCAGATTCAAATTATTTGGCAGGGTTAATTTTCATCTACAAAGTTTAAAAGAGACGAAGGAACATAGTTGATGCATAAGTAGTACATGTGTTCGGAGAAAAAAACCGTGCAGTCATAGACCCAAAGGTGCAGATTACAAACCATATACAACAAAATACAAATTTCAACACATTTTATAAGATGCCATAGCTTATTATATGCATACATAAAATCATTAGAAATACAGCCTTAGAAAAATGAATTGTAAAAGTAAATGCACAAACAATATAAATATAACATTAATGACAAGATTGTGTATGTGTCCATTTATAATACACAGGAATAGTAATACTGCATCAATACATAGAGAAGAATCTCACCATCAACGACGTCACCAAAGCTGGAAAATACTTCTTTCAGGGCCTGGCTACCAGTTTCAGAAGACAGACCTACAAAACAAAGGAGCTAATAGTATCAGATTCGAAATAATATGAAGAACTAAAACAATGATGTAATCAAACAAGAAAATGGTACCTCCAACATAAAGCTTGTTGGACATGAAGCGAACAGCTGTAAGAGTAGGGGACTGCACACTTGCAGAGATATTAGATCTCAACACATTTCCAACTCTGTTGAAGAGAGCCATTCTGCAAGGCAGGGGAACCGAATACCTCAACAATCTAACAGCGATATGAACACTTCTGTTTCCAAACGGAGGCATTTGATTGAAAACCATGCAGCAAACATAATACCATCACGATAAACTTCGAATGCCTACCAAGTAAAGAATCAAAATCAAATCGCTAACAGCCTGTTTGGAACGGACTTTCTAATGCTTGTTTATTGCTTACTTGTAAAAGGATTGTACAAAATATGTTTGCAGAAAAGAGCCTCATCTAGTAAAAGCTTTAAAAACTGATTTTAAAGTGCCAAATTGAGTGTTGCAACTGATTCTTACAATAACTAAACTGACTATGACAATTTTGCCAAGCAGCTAACAAAATCCCATTCGGAACACTAAATTAAACAATATCAACTGAGCGATCTAAAGGAGAATTTGAAAAATGAACTGAATCAAGTAAAACGAAGATAAAATTCGAGCTAAATCAACAATAACAGCCCTCTAAGTATGTGTTGATTCATAACAAAATACGATCCAATTCTACAACCGAAACAACACAGGTACGAACAATTATAGCGCAGTCTTAAGCTCACAAACCAGTCTCATACAAGAGATTAAACAGAAAAGCGAGAAAAATGGACATACCTGTGAAAGTAGATAGTCAGTGGAAGAAGGGTTTAAGGAAGATGGAGTCAGGGTTTATGCTCTTTATTTGGAGAAGGTACCTGACTGTTTATTTGCTCCCGAGATGAGCCGAAGTGCTGAACGTGAGTCATAGGCTCATAGCCATGGGGCTTTGTCTTTGGGGTTCCAACCTCTACCGGACTTGGCCAAAATACATTCTTATAAGTTATAAGTTGGAAGTCGAAAATCTCAAAAACGTTAATTCAAATAGAAATTATTATGATAGTAACATTATATTAACACTTAATTAAACGAGTTATATCATTGTATTAAAATTCATAACTGTCTTTTTCTATATTATTCCGTAAAAAGATATATAATTCACTTACATTTCATCTTTAACATTAAAGTTGTAAAGAAAATTATTAAATATTATAAATGATAAAAACTAGTATATAGAATGAATATATTGCATATAAAAGTTATAAATGGTAATGGTATATGAGTTTTAATTAACAATATGAATAATTTTTTAAATAAATATAGAATTCCATCTTTTGTATGAAATAATTGAAGGAATGAGAAGTGGAAAATTATAATGTGAAGATTGGATTTAGCCATGTACAAATCTTAGAAAATGGAATATATGTTCAAACTGAACATGCATGTTGTTTAAACACAAAATTATTTGTATTAAATACATAACGCATTTTTATATATTATAAAATATTCAATAAATTATATAAATATAAAATAAATTTTAATTTTCGTAAAATTTATTAAATTGTCACATGAATTTGAGATGTTTATATTGTTAAAATTCATATTCGTAATCGTTAATATTTGTTTAACTACTTAGTATAATTAAATTAATTAACTTTACATTAATAATATTTTTTAAAAATTAAAAAGAAATAGAAACTGACTAGAATCGTGTCCTGGTAGATTCTGATCGACACAGCTCCGACGATATAATCGGAGCTTCTCCGGCCAGTTCGGGACGGTGAAGTTCTTCATTCGTGTTCTACGTCTTCGTTCTTCGTGTTCTTTAAAAAAAGATTTAAGTTTTTTTTCGGATAATATAATTGGTTTAAATAAATATATTTAGATGTTTTTTGTAAAATTGTAATTATTTATAATTATAGAATTATTTTATTAATTATGGTAGTTGTGGTGCTGTTAACTTATTTCAAGATGCTTGTATCACTCTTTCTAGCGGCCATATTGGTGTAATTACTGGCCTTGGTATCAGATGTCCTACTAGTTCGAGTAGTATATGTAGCTCTGACCAAATTCAGCATTTTTACATGTTTGAGATACTTACCCGACTTGGTTACTAGCCACACTAGAACCATACATTTGCATCACTCATTGACACAATCACATACACTGGTTCGACTCCAATCGGTTGTTCCTGTTCAAAATTATTAGTACACCTCTTGCCATCTTGTTCAATTCCATTCGGTTGTTTTTAGCGCTGCTAGTATTACAAAGTAAGTTGCATTATGTTATATTCCTGTCCCATTATCTTTACTTCATTGATCTCAGACAAGAAACATCAACACGTCAAATTTAAAAGTAAAACCACTAAGCCATTTTCTGAACCAGCTTGGGCAGATTTAAAATCACTAAAAGTTGGTATAGCTGGTAAGATATCATTCAAGAAAATATGAAGAGAACACGCGAGGCAAGAACCAGATTATTCCAGATGAAATTTCTCCAGAGTATGACAGAGAACATTAAATATATATACGGAAACAGAGCTTAAGGGCGATCAGAAGACTCGCATTCTAACTAGGGTCATCGGCTCATTGCTGATAATAAATAGATAAGTTGTTCCAGTAGCCCTCCTAGAAGGAAATAAGCTGGAACAGTGTCTAGATGATTGGCAGCACACAAGACAAAAGAAAAGACACTAAAAATCATTCTAAAGACAGTTGAGTGAAGATCATCCAGCAAGAATAAAAGATTCAACAAGTGACCAGATCATATGGTTCAAAGCACCGGTTATTCAAAAGTATCAAAATCTCCTGCCATTCCAGTTTCAAATATTCAAGGAAAATAGCAGAATGAATCAAATGTAAAATGATATGGATATCAGATTTCAATTCCTATCCACTACAATTGTCAAGGAAATTCATAACACCACATTATGGACTTTATGCCTCATGACATTATCAGATGCCCAGGCATAACGGAAAAAGAAGAAAAAATTGACTTGAATGACAAAATTTGGTATCGTTGGTAGCATAAGCTTTGAACAATTAGAACTAACTCGGAGATAAATCTTGGCTACGCTTTGCGGCAGCAACGACTGCGTTCATCAGAGTACCACGAAAAGCAGCCTTTTCGAGCTCGTAAATACCAGCAATAGTTGTCCCACCGGGTGAGGTAACATCATCTTTCAGTTGTCCAGGATGCTTACCAGTCATGCTTACCATTGAAGCTGCTCCTAGTACCTGCATCCACCACACATAAATTGGCTGATGCTAATGACGTAAATTTATTGTCTTACCAGGTAAATTTATTCTAAAGAAATACTTGAATGCTCCAGAGGTACTACCCAGTGATGCATAAATATGTCATGCTGTGCAACACATATATTCAACCAGGTGGAACATAATGGCCAATATACAAACAATAATATATAAGAGTTGTCATATTAGAATTTAGTAATATGCCATCTTGTAAATCAATTAGAATTTAATAACATGCTTTCAAATGATGTACTTTGCCATTGATTTTTCGTATACATGCATTTACCATAGAGGTTTCTGTATAATTTCCCAGAAAAGAGGGTCCATGGATGTTAATATATCCCACAATCCACGAAGATGTTGTCATAATTGCATATATAATCATAAGTTAACAATATTCGTTGGCTTACAGTTTGAGAAGCTAGACCAAGAGCGAGTTCCCGAGGTAAGCCAGCTGCTACGCCTCCATCGGCTAAAGCTTCTATTGCTAAGTATATGTATGCTGGGCCACTACCACTGAGAATTCCAGGAAAAGTAAAGCTCAGTGAAACAGGTTATTGTGAAACAAAATTATATGATTTAGGCAATATAAGCTAGGATCAAATTATTGGACTGTATGCAGAGTCGCATACCTCAGACCAGTTACTGCATCAAATACTTTCTCATCAGCAGTCCAGACTTTGCCAATTGCGCCAAATAGCTTTGTGATTAATTCTGCATCATCTTTAGTTGCTGCTGCTCCCAGGCTAATAACTGCATATGGCAAACTATTTGAGATTATATGATAAATATTTGTTAATGCTTTTATAAAGACACAGGACTTTACAGAATGCAGAACACAAATAAGATGTCAGGTATTAGAAATGGACAGGAACAAGCTTACCAGATGCAGCCACACCAACAGCCGCTGGAGTGTTTGGCATTACTCTAATAAACCGGCTATTACCAGCCCATTCCTAGAATAAACAAAGTTCATATATGTTAACAAAACATGGTAAAAGACCATAAAAGCACTTAGCAATAAGAATATCAGTAACAAGTGCCCATCATTAATCAAATTTTTTAGACAAGAATCATAAACTCGATTTGAATCAAGGTGTGGAGCCCTCAGTAAAATCGAACTAGTGTGAAGATATGGCATCTCAGATGATGCACTCATAAAGGTATGGCATTATAGCTTGATAGTAATTAAAAAGGTAAAATACCTGGAGATCTTTTAATTTAACTCCAGCAGCAACAGACACCAACAGCTGCTTCTCTGAAAGAAATGGTCTCAATTGCACCACCACATTTTTAACTACAGGTTTGATGAGCAAAGACCTTTTAGAAAAACGTCGAACAATTGAGAAGTATAGATAACAATATATTTTTCAGAGGAGTGCAGCCAAGAAAACTGAAAACCCAAGTTAACAGGCAGGGAACTTACGAACTTGTGGTTTCACAGAGAACACCACCACATCACTGTCTTCAACCACCTGCGTTCGAGACACACTACTAAGTAAACAGGCATCGTGTTATGATCATGACAAAATAAATGTCCAGGTCCTCCAGGACTTAACATAAGCCTGCAATTTATAAATATAAACGAGGTGCCATTATACTCAGATCATCTTTTCAGTTTTCTTTCATGTCTACTACTCTACATAATCTACCTTTCATTTTATAACCATATGAACTGACACTAGCAGACTAGCTTCTTAAAAGGTTGAAGCATAATCTAACTTCACAAGGAAAATGGTTTACTGTATAATCTTATGAAACCATTTCATGTCCTCTTAAGTGCAATAATGCAGCAGAAAATCATGCTCTTAACTGGTTCCCTTTTTCTCAGGTCCAAAATTAATACAGTCTCACAGTAATAAGATGCACAAATAAAATCTATCATTGAAAAGAGAATCACATTCACATGCAAAAACAAAAAATAGAACAATGAAAGAGCAGTACCTGATTATTCTGATTAAAGACTTTAACTCCAAAAGATTCAAAAGCAGTGCGCCTAGAAGACCCGAGATGCGCAGTACGAATGTTCGAAGCAGGCACAATCCCCGACTTAACCACACCCCTAGCAATGCTCTCAGCCATTTTTCCAGCTCCAATAAAACCAATTTTGAAATTGTCAATTGGAATTGGCACCATGGTTTCCATACAAGCAAATCCGACTAGCTACACGAGAAAGACCAATAGAAGTTCAGATTAGAAATATCCCTGTGTCGTCTATGCATTGGAAATGAGAGTAATCAGCCTCCTTCACTAGGTTGAGGCAAATGAAACCAATTACAATCATGAATAAAAATGCTAAAACATTCAGGTTTCGCTTTCATCCAAACAAAAAACACTTGTAAATTGTAATTAGAATACTACTAGTTGATAGTTGATACATATGCTAAAACCTCCATCTAGTAGAGACTAGGGGTGTGCATGGATAGTTCAGATTTGATCCGATCCGATCCGAATAGTACATTTTCGGACCGGATCAATCCGATTTTTTTCAGATTTAATTCAAAAATCTACAGCTTTTTTTTTTAAATCAGAAAATCAGAAAATGAAGACTGTTAACAGAATAGAGAGAAGCTTCAATTAAAAATAGCAGTGAATTAGAGCGGCTGAGGAGGAAGAAGCAAGAAGAGTTAAGTGGAAGGATCAGAATTGAACAATACTATCAACCACTTACCGAGAGCAGCGAGGAAGGAGGCGGGACGGCGGCGGCTGGATTAATCTAGGGCTTTGGAGTGATGACTGCATGAGGGAGGGTGTGAGTAAATTGTGATATCCTTTTAGCCTTTAGGGTTTATGGACTAAGGAGTAAGGAATCTTTGAAGAATTGTATGTCATATATTCTTTTCAATACGTGTGTTAGTAATGAACTTCAGAGGAGAATTTCTTGGAGGAATCAGAGAGTATGCAGATTGAAAGAAGCACAAAGGAATCCAAAAACAGAGACTCCCTTTTCTGTAGAGCTAGATAATTCCACGGAAGACATATGGGAGATTTGCCTAAAATATATAGTAAAAATATAAAAAATATTTCGGATCGATCGGATTAATCCGAAAATCAACGAATTTAATCCAATCCGATTCGAAATTTTCGGATATAGAGAGTGCTAATTCAAAATCCAATTCTAAGACACAGATCGGACTGGTTCGGATTAATTTTTTAGATTTTCGGATTCGGTTTATATGCACATCCCTAGTTGAGACAGATGAGGCCAATTACAACCATTAAAATGCTAAAAACCTTCATCTACTTTAGACCAATTACAATCATGAATAAAAATGCTAAAACCTTCAGGTTTCTCTTTCATCCAAATAAAATCATTTGTAATTCGGAACAGGGTAAACTCTCCATAAATTGAAGGAAATGAAAGGGGTGAGTATATATGAATGTAGATTCTAAAGAAAATTGAGAAGGTATTTAGCAAGCAATAGAGAAATAATCTGATAGACCTTGAAACTGAGAAGGCTGTTAAGGAGACAAATACAAACCTCTTTCCTTGGGCTGATTATGTGTACGGCTGAAGGCGATGATCAGAGAGCGGGAAAAAGTGGTGTTGGTTGTTTCGTTTCGAGCTCGCCTTCTGAAATGTGAGTGTCAGTGTTTTAGTTACAATTGAAATCTATACAGACTCTACAGTGGCGCATAAGGCCTGTCAACGGCTCATATCTGACCCAACCCAGTACAAAATCCAATAGCAACCCATTACAGGACTAACCGGTTCTGGTTTCTAACCTATGTTTTAAAAGCCGGCAATGACACTTACACAAGAGTTCCCATTTCAAAGCAAGCATCATAATAATGCCATCCACAGGATGCCAGGAAGAATAACAAAGTACATTCACAGTCAGAAAGCAGATCAGCATAAATTCGACTCCATTCACTTGAATAAGAGAGCCTGTGACATAAGAACAGAACAGGGGAGATGAAATTCGACTCCTGTAACACTCAGTAACTTTATGCCCCTTTATATTCTAGATGTTTTGTGCTTGCCATTATTACTACTTGCTCTCTAGTCTCTTAAACAACGCTATCTGAGTGCTCCCTTTGCTATAAATTCCATGCCACTTTGTCCTATACTCGATACTCGAGATCAAAGTCTAGATATCCCTATCAACTTGGACAATCTGCATATAGAATCATCCTAGATTTAAGCTCTGTTGCAATCGCATATCTAGTATTAAAATTTGTATGTCTAAAACAAACAAAACACACCATATAGAAGCAGCAGTCAGTAAACACTAGAGATAGAATTATACCTAAATCAGTAGACACTAAGCCAAACAAATAAGCCCTTGCAATCAACCAATTGACATATTCACAATCAAAAAAACATTATACACAATTATATACCAAATTCAATAAGAGGGAAAAGTATGAACTCATGGAATAGGATAATTACAATGTGAAGTGAAGGAGCAGGGAAGGCAGTAGAATTAGAGGCGCAATCAGTGTGATTGTGAAGTGAAGAGTCGCCAGTCGCCTCACTCGCCGGTCAGCAGTGTGATTGTGAAGAGGCGCAGTCGAGAGAGCCAGAAGAACTGAAGAAGAATAGTGGCCGTGACGCTGTGTAATCTAGGGCTCTTTTTCTGTTTTCCTACTTTTTAGCATTTTTAGCAACAAAGTCCCTTTCAACTTCTTCTCTCTCTTTCTTTTCCCAAAAATGAAAATGCCGTCCGATCTGATGTTGATGTGGTTCGCTCCGAAATTAGGAATTGGTATAGAATTTGCGTGAACTTTTTCAAATGAAATTGAATTTATTTTATGTAAAATGTTCGATTTGAACGAAAAAGATGACCAATCTAACACGATATAACAGACAGGGTCTTAAGAGTTTAATTTATACCCTAATACTTAAGAGAAGAAAAGAGTATAAACCTTTATATCTTACTACTGAAGATCCATTCCATCTGGACTGATAGGTAGCAATTGTCGATTAGTGGAGTAAGAATATAGATTATTTTATAAGCATCATGTAATATTATATATTAATTATGTTAAGGGTACATAAATTGTAATTTTAAATTTTGCACAACATTTAATATTAATAGTATTTGCGTTATACTATGTGTTTTATTTAATTATAATTAAATATTTAATTTATTTGTATTTTTTATTTATAAAGATGCATGATTGTCACTTGTCAATTTCTAATTCTAATAAAATTTTTAATATTGAGGAAAAGTCAATTTTATTAATACCGTATCCATATTCTTCTTCTCCGATAACAGAATCACCTAACACTACTCAACAAGAGCATTTCCAACTGTGATCCAGGATCAGGTATGTATCTACTTCAACTTCCAGTTTGCACTGTTTGCCACCTACTTAAAGTTGCTGCTAATCTTCTTTAGCTGCTTAGTGCTTACACAGTTCATGCCAGGATTCTTCTTTTTTGAACTCCTCTTGATTATTTAGTTGACAGTGCAAGATTCTTTGATACATTCAATACGACACACATGTTGTACTATGAATTCAAATTGATTATTTACACAAATTCAACTCGAATGAGAAAACTGAATTCCAGTTGGTAGTCAAATGAATTGAGTCACTGATCACCATTCTTGGAGGTGTACATGTCTGATGAAATTCTGTGAATCTTTCATGCCATTTTAGGGTCTACTTTTGGATGCCTTTTTTCCTGCTCAACTTTTGTCATTTCTTCAATAGAGAAATTGATGTTTACATAATGGATGTGGTCCACTGCTTTGTCCTCATCAATCAATTTAGTTACTCTCATATAATCTAGTTTTCAGATATTCTTTCTTCTTCTGTGAGTGAGTATTATTTATTCGTAATAAAGATTGATTTAGGTGGATTCCGAGCTTTAAAGTTTATGCATATCTTCTGTTACTGTCAAAGGATTGTACAGGGCTAATGATATTATGTTCTGATACATTCTTGTTAATTCGATAGGATGGATAATGGCTTCGTGCAAACAGAAGCCGAAACTGCTTCTGGTTTGCTAAGCAATGTAAGTATGTGTTTAACACAAGGTCTGGCTAGTTACTATCTGGTCTGTGTTATGGACTTTTGAGAACCCTGTTGTCTTCTCATTTCAGACTGATCCTCCTACATTAACCTGGGAGCGCAATCTTAGTTGCAGTAGCCCTCTCCCAAAATCGTTTGCTCCCAGACCCCGAGAAATTCTTCAGCTGGTAACAGCTCAGCTCTTTCTAACGAATCTGTAAACAATGTCGGACTTATCTGTTTATGCATACATGTGTTTACGCATAACTGCTTTGTCGAAAACAGCTCCCATTGGGATTGAGACTATTGAGGCATATCAAGGTGGAAGCGGACAAGGGGACGGTAATTTTGTACCTTTGGTTCAAAGAAAAATACATGGCTATATATTTTTAAGTGAAAGCAGAATGTTTGTTCTGCATCTCAGTTGAGCAATTTCTTGTTCTTTTTAATATATTTTGCAGCCATCAATAGTTGACCCCTACCATAAACGCCTCCTGACATGTTACCATGGCATTCCTTTAGGTGGTATTGGGTAAGTAAGATCCCATTAACGGCTTGTACTTGGCTTATGCTGCTAGATGGTACTTATGTGCATATATAGCTTCTTACTGTTCGAGTGCATTTTATGTCGTGATCAGTGCTGGAAGCATTGGAAGAAGCTTTAAAGGTGAGTTCCAGCGGTTCCAACTTTTCCCTCGAGCATGCGAAGATATGCCAATCTTAGCTAACCAATTCTCGGTAAGTATTTTGATATACGCTATACTTATTTGTCATTCTGAAACAGACATGTGGATGTGTCACTCATTAGTTTCTGTTTAATAAGGCATTTGTTTCTCGTCCAAATGGAAAATCATCTTCAACTGTTTTGTGTGCCAGAAGCCGAGATGAAATCAAGTAAGCCACTCTTAGGATTTTGTTTACAGTTTAATCGGTTTTAAAAACTATGTTTACACCTTGATGCAAATCTACAACCAGAGGGGGCCTAAATGAAGGCATTGGCTCATGGGATTGGAATCTCGACACGGGGAAATGTACTTATCATGCTTTATATCCGAGAGCTTGGACAGTTTATGAGGGTGTACCTGACCCTGAAATAAGCATTGTCTGTAGACAAATTTCACCTTGTATTCCAGACAATTACAAAGAAAGTAGCTTTCCTGTTGCAGTATTCACATTTATGGTATGTTAATTAGCATCTTCAAAGAGGATTAACATGTTTTTTCTCTTAGCACTGGAACAGTGATGTTCTTATGTGACATATGTGCAGATCACCAACTCGGGGAAGACTGATGCTGATGTTACCTTGCTTTTCACGTGGGCCGTATGTTAGCATTTGCTTCAATTTTGATTTTGGACTTTTTTTTTCAGACAGGTCCTAATTAAGTAACTATCACCGTTGGTGAATGTAGAACTCGGTTGGTGGAGATTCAGGATCAACTGGTGGTCATCATAATGAACGGATGGTGCAAGAAGGTGTACATAGTGTTCTTCTGCATCATCAGTAAGTTATACACAGAGTTTATATATCTACAATAGTACATGATTATATCTGCAATAGCACAACGATTCATATATCTGCAATATACTTAGGTCTTCAGATGGACGTCCTCCAGTTACTTTTGCGATTGCTGCTCAAGAGACGAGCAACGTTCATGTATCAGAATGTCCTTGCTTTCTGATATCTGGGGCTACTTCTCAAATGTTGACACCAAAAGAAATGTGGGAACAAATTATAGAAGTTAGTTGGTTTCTACACTCTTATCAGTTTCTCTCATCTATTTTGATATATGTTAGGCTTTATAACTGTTCCTTTTTTTTTCTGTAGCATGGGTCATTTGATCACCTTAAGTGTAACACAAATCAACCAGTTTCTGAACAAGGGTCGTTCATCGGTGCTGCAATAGCTGCTTCTGTAAATATTCCTCCTAGCTCGACTCGAACCATAACATTTTCTCTGGCATGGGATTGCCCTGACTTAAGATTTTCCAGTGGGAAAACTTACCACAGGTTACTCAAAGGCTTCTATATTGTCCCTCTCCTCCATTATGCACCACTAAAAATATTTTGTTCGGTGTTCCTGGTCCAACAGGCGCTATACAAAATTTTATGGTACTCATGGCGATGCTGCAACCAGTATTGCACGAGATGCAATCCTTGGTAACTATTCATTACCTTGGAATTGAAGAAAAGAACTGTGTTTTCTGTTCTGTGTTTTATCTATATAAGCGAAAAATGCAATTTAATTTGAGTATGCCGCAAACCAGAACACAGGCAGTGGGAGCATCAGATAGATGAGTGGCAACGTCCAATTCTTGAAGATCCAAAGCTTCCAGAATGGTACAAGACATTGACTTCATTACTAAACCTTGGCAATTTTCTCTGAGTTGTAAGTAAAACTCAAGTGTGACCCTTTAATAGGTATCGGACCACTCTTTTCAACGAGCTCTATTATCTTAGCGCAGGAAGCGCTATCTGGACAGGTGAGGAACAAACTTATTAGTGTTTGCAAGTAATCATTGATTTTCTGAAGCGGAATCACTGAAATTTCTCTTACTAGAGTTTCTGAAAACTTGAAAATAATATGCTAGAATCAGCTTTAAAACATCACCTATACCTTGACTCTGTCTGAGCAATGCTTATCTTAATCATGCTCATAGCTTCCTTCATTTGCCACAGATGGATCTCTACCGATGCAAAACTTTTCGGCCATCGGAGATCAGCGATTTTCTCTTGCAGACCATAAGTTCAAATCTGAAAAAAATAACGTTGGTGATGATAAAAAAGACACCTCAGGTGAGATACTCAACATGATGCAGTCTTTCTCTGACCGAACTCCCATGACATCAAATTCAGCATTTGGACCTTGCTTGCTCCAAAATGGTGAGGAGAATGTAGGCCAGTTTCTGTATTTGGAAGGCATCGAATATCACATGTGGAACACTTATGACGTTCACTTCTACTCATCTTTCGCACTACTGATGCTTTTTCCAAAGCTTGAACTCAATGTACAGAGAGACTTTGCGATGGCAGTCTTGATGCACGATCCACGCAAGATGCAAGTCATGTGTAATGGAACATGGGCTCCAAGAAAGGTTCTTGGTGCAGTTCCACATGACATAGGAATCAACGATCCTTGGTTTGAAGTGAATGCCTACAATTTCTATGACACAGACAGGTGGAAAGACTTGAATTCGAAATTCGTCCTTCAAATTTATCGTGATTTTGTCGCCACAGGTGATAAAACCTTTGCCAGGGCAGTTTGGCCGGCAGTGTACTTGGCAATAGCTTTCATGGACCAGTTCGATAGAGACGGTGATGGCATGATCGAGAACGAAGGATTCCCTGATCAGACATACGATGCTTGGACTGTTACAGGTATGAGCGCTTATTGCGGTGGGCTTTGGGTGGCAGCCCTTCAGGCCGCCTCCGCCATGGCCAAAGAGATCGGTGATGTTCCGTGTTCTGACTATTTGTGGACCAAATTTGAGAAGGCAGCTTCTGCTTATAAGAAACTGTGGAATGGTGAGTATTTTAATTATGATTCTAGTGGTTCGAAAACTAGCTCGTCGATACAAGCCGATCAGTTGGCCGGGCAGTGGTATGCTGCTGCCTGTGGTCTTTCGTCTATTGCCGATGAAGGTAAAGTGAGAACTGCACTTGAGAAGATATATGAATTTAATGTGCTGAAGGTCAAGGGGGGTAAGCGTGGGGCGATGAACGGGATGCGACCGGACGGAGAGGTTGATATGTCGGCTATGCAGTCAAGAGAAATATGGGCAGGAGTGACATATTCTCTTGCTGCTAGTATGATCCAAGAGGGTATGGTGGATTCGGGATTTAACACAGCTTTTGGCATTCATGAAGCTGCCTGGTCCCAAGATGGCTTTGGGTAAGTTTCTGCCTATAAGGATGACATCATCCTTTAATGTGTGTTACCTGTAAAACAATAAATGCATGACAGTACAACTCGACAAGGCACTCACGGACACTATTATCACGGGTACTTGGCAGTTCCCCATTCAGACTATAGACTTGCAACTGACCTCATTTTGGTGTCTGTGACAGGTTTTCTTTCCAAACACCGGAGGGCTGGAATGCAGAAGGTACGTATAGATCATTATCTTACATGCGCCCGTTGGCTATCTGGGCGATACAGTGGGCATTGACAAACCCAAAGCTCTCAAAGAAAGAGACTAGACCTAGCTCGACGTCAAACTCTTCTCTGTTCAAGCAACACACAGAATTTGAGAGGGTAAAAAACCTTCTAAGGCTGCCAAAAGAAGAGCCTCCCAGGAGTTATATACAGTCGCTGCACGAGTTTCTTTGCAGAAAATTCTCGCTATGACTCTCTGATTACACCACACAGGATGCGTAAACTTCTTCAAGAGATCAAGTAGGACTGTACAATAGACTCATCAATCAACCCTGTCAAGATTCAAGAATTCTGAACATGGGTGGATGCAGAACTGATAATAATTATCTCTATGTAGATGTCAATTTGTTCGAAATATGTCAGTTCGCTACATGTTTTAAGACGAAAAATGTCTGTTCCTTGCCATTATACAGTTCTTACTGCATTTGCTCACAAAAGCCTTCCATCACATAGAAGGAGTTATCCTGTAAAGTATTCAATCAAGTTGGAACTTGGAAGTACATATGAAACTCCAAATTAATGCTTTAAAAAAAGCGAGTTATGAGAAGTGTGTGCAAATTTGGGATGGGAATGACTTTCAAGGCTTAGACAACTTTATCAAGAGGAAGCACATTTGACAATTTGTCAACATCTTTGTTAACGTGAAGATCAGACTATACATAATACATCAGTATGATTAGCAGCATTTATTCAGTTTTCAAACCGTTGATGATCCTTTATACTACATGAATTTAAGACCATCAGTGAGTCAATGACAGATTTTATTATCGAACAGTCTAGATAAATTACACTACTAGTCTAACAATCGATCCCAGTTTCGCAGCAACTAAATCAGAAGTTCTATTACAAAAGAGCGTTCGCACCATTCTTACTCAGCAGACTCCATTTCTCATCTGACAGGCTTTCGCAGCAACCTCTCTAGCTCAGAAGATTCCTTCACTCACCTGTCATGAGAAGCACTTAGTCATCACCAGAGTCCACAGGATGACAGAAGCATACCTGAACACGGTAAAAGAAGTGAGTGCATGCTGTTTTGTATCAACAAAACCTATTAGATCAAGATTAGATCTTAAAGAACTGTACGATACTATCTTATTTTAACATGTAGTATGACTAGTATCACACAATAGAAACCCCAAAATTTTCTCAAATAAAAATTATCATAAGAATCCTTGAAAATGTACCTGAGCCTTCTACAGCATGTGGTAGCTGTCATACACAGACAATCTCCGATTTTACTCAAGTAGCCGAAGTAGGCATCTCTCCAGGACTTCTTGTACAATAAAGGACCGATAACAACCCAGAATCCGAAAGCAGAACCTATCGCTGCCGAAATGAGATATTCTCTCTTGTCATCAGTATACTCATTTACCGGATTATCAGCTCTAGGTGGGTTGTCCCTTGCACAATTTGGTAGGGGTTGGCCACAGAGTTCCACATTCTCAGAATATGAGGATGGGTCAAAGCTCTGTAACTGAGTACTTTTAGGTATTTCGCCCGATAAATTGTTGCTGGACAAGTCCAAAACGTTCAAATAATGAAGTTTAGCTAAGCCAGTCGGAATCTTACCTGAAAGCTTGTTTTCAGAGAGGTCAAGACATTCTAACATTTTCATTTGATCAATGTGTGAATCTATGTTCCCTGTTAGAATATTGTGAGACAGATTCAGGGAAATCAATGTGGCCAAATCGAAGACTTCACGAGGGATGTTGCCCACTAACCTATTAATCGAAAGATCGATGAGATTGAGAAGTCCTAGACTGTTCTTGTACTCTGATTCCTGCCTTTTCCACTGAACTTCTACTACATCATCCTCGTAGGAAAAACCTCTCCAAATTTCAGTGGAACTGTTTCCCAGAACCAGAGAAGAGAAGTTGTTGAAGCATCGGGGAATTCTTCCTGAGAGATTATTTTCTGAGAGGTCCAGGACTTGAATCGATACGAGACGACAAATTTCTGGAGGAATACTTGAGTTCAAGTTATTCTTGGCAAGGATCAGAGTTGAAAGTATTGTTAGTTCCCCTATCCACACTGGAATATTTCCTCTTAGCTCATTTGCTCCACCATCAATCAACCGGAGATATTTGCAATTCTTCAAAGTAGAGGGTAACAACCCTGTGAAACTATTATTACGGAATCGCAAAGTACGGAGGTTAACTAGAGAGCCTAAACTGTGGGGAAGATTACCATAGAATCGGTTATCAGCTAAATTCACAATGAATAATTCTGCCATGTTCTCCCAACAGTTGGGAAGCTCTCCTGTAAACTGGTTTTTCGAAAGGTCAAGTAGAACCAAAGAATCATACTTGACAGTGCAAATTGATTGAATTGATCCGGTAAACGCATTATTCGAGAGCAGTAACACTGTAGAATTGGGATGAAACAATGGCAGATGGCCTGAGAAATTATTGAAGCTAATGTCTATTATAGGAGAAACCAACACACCAGTCATCGCACCGATTGTGGACGACAGATCTCGAATGGGGCCACTGATTTGGTTGTAGGATAGGTTCAAGTGGGCTAATTGATTGGAAACATGCCAAAACCAACTAGGGAGTTCCCCTGAGATTCGAGCAGAAGGGAGTTCAAGAACACTAAACTTCCATTGTGTCCGGAGCCATGAAGGGAACCGACCCCCCATGTCACAACCTCCTAGTCTTATATACTCCAGTTGAAAGGGAGGAATCCAGTTGGGAGTGAAGTTGAAAGCTAGTGAATTGAAAGACAAATTAATGAATGTTAAGTTTCGGAGTTGTGAGAGATGAACCTCAGAAACTGTACCTTCCAGAAAATTGTGGGAAACATCCAAGTTCTCAAGGTTGGAGAACTGGCCGATGATCGTAGGAAGTTGACCTGTTAATCTGTTATTTCCAAGTAATAAGTATGTCAGTGAAGAAAATGCTTTCAGGTCTGGAAATTGTCCTCCGAATTGATTTTCAGATAAACTGAGAAAGTACAACAAAGACAGACTAGACAGCCATGTTAGTGATCCTTGAAAATCATTACTGGACAATTCGAGTGTAGATAGCAAAGAGAGACCAGACAGCCAAGTGAGGTCCTGGGATGTCAGATGGTTATTAGAAAGGTCAAGATCCCTCAAGCTGGTTAGATTTCCAAGCTGATAGGGGACATCACCAGAAAAGTTATTATATGAGAGGTGCAGGATTTCTAGTTTGCTAAGGGAACCAATGAATTCAGGGATTTTATTCGCCCCAAAATCATTGAGAAGTAGGATTAATGAATTTAGATGTCGAAACACAACCAGGGCCTGTCCAATTTCACCACGTAAATTGGATAGCTCGAGGCCAACGACATGGCCAGTGGCGTTGCTGCAAGTCACACCAGCCCAATAGCAACATTCTGTGTCGTCATTTCTCCATGAAGAAAGGTCACCACCATCGCTTGACATATTTGTAAGGCCTTGCTTGAGAGTGAGAAGAGCTTCCCTCTCCCTGTCTTTACACAGAATAGCCACGCCCCCATCACTTGCAGCTTCAGAAGTAAATACAGAATTGTTTAAACTGCACAGCAAAATGAACATGAACATTAAGTTTGACATCAGCATTGAAAAGTTTGTAGTTTTTTTTTTTTTTTTTTTTTGGTCTTAATTAGTACTAGTTTTTAAGAGTAGAAATTAAACTGATCAAGGCAAACAAAAATCAAATCTTGAAAGGTTGAAAAAGAAGTTTGAATAAACTGTAAGAGATTCACATAAACCAAAAAGCTAATAAATAAGAAGTTGGCCGGGCACAAGCTAATAAATAAGAAGTTGGCCGGGCACAATGTGGATCCATGCATTTAACCTCAACTAGTGAACTAGACAATGACTTGCCTGAAAGGAAGATTAATTTTGCATGGCCCAGAACCCAGATTAATACAGTAGGTAAGGAAGCCTGGTGGCGGACTTTTGGGGTGGCCATTCGATATAATCGCAGACTTTTGGTGTGGACATTCGATATAATGACCGACTTTTTGGTGTGGTCATTCGAGATAAAAAAATTTAATTTGAAAATGTTATACCTAAAAGTTTAAAGTTCTAAATATATTTAAATTTTATTAATTATACACCAGTTTAGAGTTGATGCAAAGGTCAAACTAGCTAGTTATATGCGGTATTGTCTCTGTGACGGCACACGCTTACACTTTGCATTTTTTCGGTCAACCGTCTCGAACCCTTTTTGAAGGACGGTTCTCCAAGCGGTATTTTTTTACATCCGCAAGACTCAAAAACTACCTTGGTTCAATAAGTACCATACAACTGGAGCCAACAACCGTTAATTAAGAATTAAATTTTCTTTAGTGATTTTCTTTAGGATCATGAACGACTTACTTAACTCAGTGAGGTAGTTAGTAGTTAAAGTAGGTAGAATTTATTAGATCCCACTGACTCCGATGTTTAATAAGATTTGTTGTCCATGTATTAAAATGCCTTGTATCGAAATTTGATTTTGCAGTTAAGAAACCTAATTGACAAAATGATGAGTAACTTTATTAAATAATTTAATTGAATATTTTATATTTATAATTTGAAATTAATTTTATAATTAAAATTGAATCCGGATAATCAGTGAGGGGATGAAGTATTAACACAGTATTGACATTGATTGAAACAATGGTGGAAACATCGTTAGAACTTGAAATCTGCAAGTTCAAACTCTTCAAGGAGATGTCAATTAGCTCCCCAATGGAGCTCCGACTATGTCTCCACCACTGCTAGTACTCCATATTCCGTACTCCATCCTGTCACATAGTACTTAGGAAATGAAGTTATCTTATAATCAATAAATAATAAATTATTTTACTTTACACTCAAACTAGACATCTTTTTACTAAAAATATAAAATAAAATAAAAAACTTTTTATATATCCTATCATTACTTAAACTAAAAATACTCGCCATGCCTCTACTTAGTTGTGAAGTGTAAGAATCCGACAATGGTTCACATATATACTTGTGGAGAGGTACATCATGCTCCAACGGCGGTGTGGATGAGTAGAGTGTCAAGCTCTAATCATTTTTTTGAAACGGTTAAGGTGACTCGATACTCGACCTATTAGTTGGATGTGAAGCATCTTACCAATTGAGCTGCACTTGTCGTTATATATAAAGTGTCAAGTTTTATCACTTATGTATATCACTAAAGTCTAAATGCCTAGTTACATATGTTGAGCGCCTTGCTCTATCACCTATATGGGTAGAATGGCATGCTCTAGATGTTGAATCTTATGTAGAGCGCCAATTCTAATCAATAATTAGAAAATGTCAAATTCTACCAAAATCTATACACATATGTAGGGCGTCAATTTCTACTACCTAGTAGAGGGCCAAGCTCATATCAAGATCACCAAACTCTAAATGCCTAATCATCTAGGTAGATCTCTAAACTATATAGCCCATGTTGATCTACTATTTAACATTGACCACAAATTGGTCACATGTTAGGTATCATGAGGCCTCTTACGCACCCAGTGTGTTGCGTTGATGCGCACCAGAAAAATTAAATACGGACATGATTCGGACTTTAACATGAGTATATTTTTATGATTAATGGCATCGCAATGTCATAAGCATTTACTAAAAACTTTAACAGCTGACATGTTACTTGACGCCAAGGGTGCATATGTAAGATCCTAACGAGGTGATTGTGAATCTGTTCGGCTAGTGATGGATCGGTTCTAGGCCTTTTCCCGGACAACTGGTCTACGAGTGAATCCCTCAAAATGCAATGTTTATTTTGGTTCCGTCCCTCCTCATGTCAAGGAGCATATCAGACTGCTCACCGATTTTCCCATGAGGGCCATGCTGTTTCGATATCTCGTGGTGCCTATGACTAGTAAAAAGCTCACGGTCTTACAATGTCAACCTCTAATTAATAGAATTGTGGCTAGAATTTGACATTGGAGTGCTAAGTTGCTTAGCTATGCAGGGAGAGTCCAGTTAATTAAAAGTGTTCTTTTTGCAGTGACTAATTATTGGTTACAATGTCTCCCACCTCCCAAAGGCGTACTTCGAGACATTGAGGCTATCTGTAGATCCTTCCTTTTGTCGAACATTGAATCAATTAGCAATAAAGTACCGATAGCTTGGGAAAAGTAATGTTTGCCCAAATCACAAGGTGGATTGCAAATTATCTCATTAATGAAATGGAGTCAAGCATATATGTTGAAATTGCTTTGAAATTTATGTGTAAAGAAGGATATCTTGTGGATCAAATGGGTACATAGCTACTACATTCCGCAACATGACATTCTTACAAACACACCCCCAGCTTCGAGCTCTTGGATATTTAAAGGTATTTTGAAATGTAGACAACTTACACTCCAAAATTCTACATGGAATGCTAGGATGCACCTTCCCAAGTTTGCAACGGGTTGGTGTACCACGCACTTCAAGAGGAGCATGTACAGGTTGAGTGGAGCTCACTGTTTTACAAGAATGGTGCAAGACAAAGGGCAATGATGGTTCTCTGGCTCACTTGTCATGAACGCCTTGCAACAAAGTATAGACTACTACGCTTTGGTGTGATCTCGACATCGACTTGTTGTTTTTGTCCAGCGGACGAGAGCTTGCTGCATCTATTTTTTCAGCTGCCATTCCTGCAACGATTTTGGAATGCTTTCCTATTCTGGTTGCGACTGCCACATATCCTTGGTAGCTCGAACGAGCAATTGAATTGGATACTTAGAAGGACGAAATGGTAAAGGTTGAAGAGCAAAACTCTTGAAGATGGCTTTTACGAAAATTGTGTATGAGGTTTGGAAGTTCCGGAATGATTATTGCTTTAACTCGACTTCTGGCACACCGAATATGAATGGAGTTGCCCAAAACATCATCAACATTATTCTCTATAGGGCTTGGAGTGATCGCAAACTCACATCCCATGTGGGAAATTTAATGCTTGTCTAGTTTTCTTTTGTTTCTATTTCCGTTTTTTGTCTTAAACATTTAGGCTGGATCGTCCGATCGCCTTCTGCTTTGTATTTATTTTGGTTAATAATAATATATTCACGTTCCAAAAAAATAAAAATTGATGTCCTTCCAGACCCTAGTTCCACATTCTACTAAACTAACCTATAATTTCTATCATTTCACCTCAAAAAAATAGTATCTTTCATTACTAAGCGTCTAATTTACAATTAGTATAATTATACGTACAATTTTACACGATATGCCTTTAACATTTATATAGTATAAATAATTTTTAATTTAAATTGTATCTTTTAGGATGTATTTAATGGAGATAAATAGTATATTTTTGTAATTAAATAATACATTTTTTCGGTATAATTTTCATTCATATGCAATTTTATGAATTGATCATAAACTATAGTGTGATTAAATAAAATAAATAAATAAATCATATGATGAAAAATAAAGAGTGATATTAAAAGACGCAATTTAGCTAAATATTTTATCAGCATCATCTAACGGTAATTCATGTAAAGATAGAATTATCGGTCTAAAAATTTTAAAATAATAAATAATTTAGTGGTATAAAATAGAACACTTTTTATCATCATCTTCAAATATCATTTTTCGCATTCATTCTAAAATCCGTGCATTATTTTTTCCATTAAAGTTGAAAATGATACTATGAAACATGGTTGAATTAAAAAAAGAAAGAGGACTTGAATTGTAATGCTAAAGAACTTGAGGTGCTATTGTAGAAATGATGAGAGTAGAAGGAAGTAAGAGCAATGCTCTTACCCCCAACATAGACCAAACCAGCGGTTGGTCGATGAGGACAAATTGTTTCTCCTTCACCAACTCAATTACATGCTTGAAGTTAGTGTCTTGGTGTATAAATATTTATGTGGTTTGCTCCGAATTGTGAGTTTAAGATCCATCCTATCTGGATTGGTAGGTGTTAGGTAGCATTGCAATTGTCTATTTAGTGGAGTGGTAGATTCTAAGACTAAGGTACTCCAATTTAATCCAGCTTTGAAGGTGAACAAATCGGTTAATGTTCATATTTTTAGATACTGACACACAATTCTATCCCATTTGTATAACCTTATTTTTTTTTTAATAAAGATGCATGTTAGTATGTGTTATTAGTTGTGATATTGTGAAATATTAAGAAACAGTCAATTCATTTACAAATATTTCATTTACAAATCTTATTTTTTTTTAAAACGATAAAAGTGACTCGAACTCTCAATCTATAGACTAAAGAAGAAGCGTCTTACCAATTTAGCTGCACTTCGTTGTCATAAATATAATATTTTAATTAATAATATAATTAACTTTACAGATACTATAATACCATTAAAAAGTCTTGAAATATGCATATATCATTGAAATATCAAAAAGATGTATGTATGTACATTAGCAAAACTAGCTAAAAAGTTAGATGATATCTAAAAAGTTAGAGAGTTATGCTTTCACTTAGCCTGTTTTTATCAACAAGTTAAGGCTATGGCTCTGTTTAACACTACCTTTTCAGCTCAATTACCTTCTTTTAATAAAAAACTTATTACGTGAATGCGCAACTTTTCAAACAAGCTAACTGAAAATCTAGCGGGTTTGAGAAGCTAACCAAGTTAGTTTGTTGAAAAAAAACAAAGCTACCTAACTAGCTACCAACTACCTTTTCAGCTAGTTTTGCTAAACATGGCCTATGTTTATTACTAGCTTTTCAGCTTCATGAACTTTTTTAGATAAAAAATTCATTACATGAACGCGCATCTTCTCAAACAAGCTAGTTGAAAATCTAACTGGTTTGAGAAGCTAATCAATTAACCTTGTTAACAAAAAAACTACTTGTTTGACCAGTTACCAACTAACTTTTCAACTAGTTTTGCTAAATAAGACTTAAATTGGCTAGTCGAAAAGCTAGCTGGTTTGATAAGCTGCAAATTCAACGATTTTTTATCAAAAAAGGTTCATGGAGCTGCAAAGATAGTAAACAGAGCATAATATCTTAAATAATATTATTAATTACTTCTTCCATCTCACTATAAAGCTTGTTGATAACTAAGAAAATAAAATTAAAAACCAATATCCCAGCAGAGGAATAGGAATGAAGTACATAGTGTCAAAATTTGAGTGTATAACAAAAGCCAGATATGAAGTTTTGAACATAAAATTGCTACTCCCTCCGTCCTTAAGAACTTCATACATCAATGAAATACCACTTGAAAAGTTTGTGCGTAATTTTATATGAAAAGTTAAAGTAATGATAAAAAATTGTGAATGTGTGGAAAAATGTACTTTTAGTGGCAAAGATGTAATTTATATGTAAAGTTGATATTGTTTAATTTTTTGTCAGTGCAGGAATAACTTTATTTTTCACTAATATATAAAGTTATACATAAAGTTACGTGGGACGGACAACAATGATAAATGTATAAAGTTTTGCGAGTTAAATGAGTATATTGTTTTGACTCATACATTAATCAAACACCTCTTTGAAAATATTCTTGTTTGTCCTAATAAGTTAAAAAAATCACAGTACATAATGTTACATTTACGGGCACCGCGCTTAGTGCGATGCTTTAATTCTAGTAAATAAGAATAAACTCCACATCGTCATATTCTATAACTTTTTTCAGTTCCGTCTTATATAATTATACCTCCATAGTATAATAAATGACATAATATTCAATAATATTTTTCTATAAATATAATTTTCATTATGAAATTTAAGATTTAAAAATAAGTATCTAAAGTTGTTTGTTATAATAATTTAAATTTTTGAGTGATAAACATATCTTTTAAGTTCTGTGTACGTAGTAATTTATTTATATATGAACCTTTTTGTTAAACCAAAAATATTTATAGCTTGCCAAGATAGTAATTAGTAATTTTATTCAATAAAATATAAAATTTAAATTATGAACATTATTGTATTATAAAAAGTATAATTTTAATACAAACCTCTACTTAAAACTAAATTCTTATAGTAATATTTTCTTTCGATCTTGACGATATGATTGTATAGAGTTTTTACTGTATTTCAATAGATTTAGTTCAAAATCCCTCCCATGTACCAAATATACATTAATTTATTATTGTTGTATATTGTTTGAGTCGTTCATTTTCATTTTTTCATTATTTACAAAAGTTTTATATAATTTTATAATTTCCTTGTAAGCTATAAAATCAAACAAACAATATAACCTATAAAGTTTAAAAGTATACTCACCTTATATTATATAGCGTTGCAATAATTATCTTCTTATTTTAAAAAGAAAAGTGGACAATGAAGCAGGAAATACTCAGTGCAAAATTCAAAAGTGAACTTTTAGTTGGTAGAAATATATGAACATGCACCACTTCAAATATAGATTTTAACAACGATACGCATCAAACACGTTGTAATATGATTTATTCCAACTTACACATTGAGATTTTAGTCGCCGTTTAAATAAAAAAACTTACATAAATTTAATTAACACAATAATACAAACTTACAAGTTTAAAAAGTTCACTTAGCCCGTTGGTAATTAAAATGTATTACAGAAATCGGCATTGGAAAAGTTCATTTTGCTGACAAAATGTGTTTATTTAAAATGCAATGTAAACATGAAGAAGGAAAAACATTGACAGGAAAGTTGAAATGAAGAACTTGGCTCCAGAAATTTGATGATGACAGAATGTACGTCTCCTTAGTTCACTTCCTGCACGAAAATAAGAGGTTGACATAAGCTGAACCATTGTTGCTGATCTTTCCTGATTTGAAAGTACACGAAGACTTACATACTAATAACTTTGTTTCCCATGGCATATCAAATTATAAAGTATACTCTGGGAAAGAACTATGGCATATAGTAATACTGACCTGGGCGAGATTTTGTCTCCAGGGGCGATATCGAGCTTGAATGATTTTCCCTTCTTCTTCCAAATAGCATCGGCTGAACGAACTGCACCTTTGGTCACACCTTCCATGTGTAACATCCCAAGAGTGTTGTAAAGGACAGGTGGGACTTCGAGTAGTTTTTCACAACTTTTGAGCATAAGGAATCGCATCTTAGGAAAAGGATCACCCGTGGCATTCCAGAACACTAGCTCCATCGCCCTTTCAATGTGCAACTGTTGGAGTTTGCTGAAACCACCACCAACTGCATCCCAGGAACTTCCTCTGAAAGCATTTTCTTTCAGTTTAAGGACCTCCAGAAAACCGAGCCTAGACAGTACTTCCATCTTGTTCCAGTCGAGGTGAGTGCCATTCAGTACCAGAATTTTGACGTGTGATGGGAAATCCTGGGGATCAGGTAGACGCCGCAACGGATTTTCTGCTGCTCGTCGATTAGGCACTTCATTCACCAACTTCAACTTGTTGAGACGATCCAAAGTTCTTAAGCAATTGCAGTCAGCAATTTTGTTCAAATCCCCCCGGATTCCCAACGTAATAAGGTTTTTCGCCTTGTTAAAAGTTTCAGGCGTGCAACTATCGGGTGACAATTTACTGAGTGTCTGAAGTTTCCCCCCTCCATCACCTTTCCCACCTTTCTTCAGAGAAATTGCTGCTTTTGTCTTCAAGTGTCTTAGTTGCGTCATCTTCCATAAATCCGCTTCAATATCAAGTGTGCTTGATGATGTATCCACTATTAAGGCTTGTAGGTTCCATAGTTCGACAATCAACTCTGGAAGACTCTTACACTGATCAACCACCAATGTCAGGTATCTCAAGTGAAGAAGTTGAGTAAACTTATGATGGAATATGGGGAATTTGATATTTTTGGCATTGTACACACGAAGCAAGCCAAATCCTTCTGTGACAAGTGTCATTTCAACATGATCCAGAATTATGGGAGACTCGTGGAAACAGAGAAAAGAACGCGCTTTCAGGACCTTTTGTTTCTTTTTAAAAAACTCAAGGACATTGGAATGGATAGAAAGGCGACGACATTTTTCTATCACGTTCGGCTGTGGTTGAAATTCGTCATTTGATTTGGTGATCTCCTGCAAGAAATTTTGGTTTTCGTGCTTAGCTTCTTCTTTACAGATTACGCGCACAGAGTCATGAATGTGACATATTTTGGCTTCGCCACCAAACTTTGCTTCTTTTACCATCACTAAATTCCGATTAATAAGCTCGTTCAAGTTGTCAAGGGCAACTAGCTCCATGGTCTTCCCATCTCTTTCTTGAATAAATCCTTCCGCAACCCACATATGAATCAATTCTTTAACAGGAATGTCTGCGTCCTCTGGATATACTCCTAGATACATAAAACAGTTTTTTAGCTCATCAGAAAGTTGCTGGTAACTAAGAGATATAATACTTGACAAGACGTGCTTCTTGTCTCCATCAACTAGATAGGGTTTCACTCTCGTGGAGACATCTTCCCATTGTGTCTTTAGGGCATCACTGCTCGATCTTGCTGTTTTCTCCATCAAGATCCCTCCGATGACAACAATCGAGAGGGGAAGTCCGTCACAATCGGCTGCTATGACCTTCCCAATACCCTCCACATCACCTGGCACAACATTAAGCTCACTAAACACCTCGTACTGGAGAAGCTCCCAACTCTCTTCATTTGTTAGGAATCTCAAGTAATGAGGTTCTTTTCTCGTTGTAGCTTTTTTTGCCACATCATTGTGGCGGGTCGTTACCAAGACTCTGCCCATGTTGTTGCCCCTTGGCAATATCTTTTGGACCTGAGTCCATGCCTCCAATGTCCAGATATCATCTAGAACTAAAAAAAATTTCTTGCTCCCTAGGTACCCCCTGACTATTTCAAGCAATACATTCTCTGGCTTGTCTTGTGGGTTGTCAGTGAAGTTTTTGAGTATAGTAAGAAGCACCTTCTTCATGTTCAGATCTTCGGAAACGTTCACCCAAATAAGAATTGGAAACTCATATTTAATCATGTCATCCTCAAAAATCTTCCAGGCCAACGTTGTCTTCCCCAAACCAGCCATGCCAACAATTGAAGCAACCTCCAATTTCTCAGAGTCATTATTGAAAAAATTGATAAATTCTTTAGCCTCCTCTTTAAATCCAACAATATTCTGAGTCTTCTGCAAAACCATGGCATAAAATACAAGGATTAGTGAGACAAAAACAAATCTTAATTAATTTTAACATGACATGCGTTCAAGAGCAAAAAAACTACAACATATTTAAATACTGGCAAACTAGCATGTAATTTTAGAGGAGAAAATACTTATTTTTCAAAAATAATAGGAAAATGACAATGATAGTGAATTTTATTTTTTTATGTTGGGTAGAGGGTGGGAGGGGGGGTTCAAGCTCTATCAAATTAGTGTCGGGTTTACTTATGCAATTAGAAAATGATAATATCTCATCAAATTAGTGTAATCTATCATAGCATGTTAAACACTTATATTTTAAAAATATAGTCTCTCCTGGTAATATAACTACCTCCTTCATCCCATTTAAAAATTTCAGTTTATCAATATTTACGTTCTAATTAAAAGTTTTCATTTTCTCTTTTTACCAATTATCACTTCTACTATAATATTAAATATTCAACTTTCATTATAATCTAAAAAGTAAAGTCAACACAAAATCTCAACTCAAATCATTACTTCAGTAAAAAATTATAGTTACCTTATTTTCCATACAAAAGATAAACTTTGGGCTGTAGTACTAACTAATAAAGATTTTATTATTTTACTATTTTATCACGTGAACCTTATATATTTATTATTTCAATCCTCACATAAAATTAATATTATCAAAAAATGAAGTTCACACACACCTAACAAACATTAAACGATCTCAATTTTACACAAATTATACATTTTTGATACTAAAAGTATAAGTTTCTTAAATTTTCTATAATTTTATTATTACTTTAGCTTTTCATACAAACTATGAGTCAGCTCCAGTACCTCTAATGTATATATAAAGTCCTCTGTAATGATAATTTTTTACATTGTTATTGAAATATTTATCAATTATTATGTAACTTTTAAGAAGATTAAATATTTAAAATATAGAAGTTTCATCAACTCCTTCAGTTGAAAGTAATCCTAGTCCACATGATTAATATTGGGGAAACGGATTTACCATAAAAAGTTTATAAGATGAACGTAAGTGACATGATAAATTAATTGTGAGAGTCGAGAGAGATGCAGAATGCGAATACTTCAAGTTAGTTTTAGGTGATAAAACAGGAAAACACAAACACACAAGGGCCTACCACATAAATACACATAGGTGTGGTTGATTTTAAATAAAAACTTATCTAAATTTCAAATGACGAGAACATAACTTATTCATTATGTTGAAAGGTCTAATTTAACATAATGAATGAAGGTGGCTATGTACTTACGTTTTGCCGTATTTCCCTTGTAATTGCCACTACAGCGTCGGTTGCCTTAGCTAGGGTGAACTTGGTGTTGTTAAGCTTGGTGAGCAAAGGCAACACCTTATCTTTAAGGTCTTGGACCGCCTGGGCGAGGGTGCGAGGCTTTGCTTTGAAAATCCGGAAGAACGGGCTTTTTCTTTTGGCCTGTTGGGCGTAAGAGTGGGTGACGCAAGAGTCCACGGTATCTTCGATTTCATAAACCAACTCCCTTACCTCTTTCTCCCATGCCTTGAGTGTGGCGTCCCTCTTGTATTTCGTCCGTGCATCGTCCTGAAAGGCCTTCAACTTCCCAAGTTCAGTCTGCAGCTGCTCCAGCTCCGAGCCTGCGCCTTTGATCAACTGGACGTGATCCGTCACCAGCTGTTTCAAGTTCTCCAGAAGGAACTCAACTGAAGCATCCATAGACTTAAATTGTATGTGGAAGCTATTGATCTACTTCATATGGACAACTATACAGTACAACCAGGTATAAGTATAACTAACTTGCAGTATGATAAATATGGTATAAAGTATAATTTACTTTGTAGAAATTGTGAGATGGATATCATGATAGTTTTCTGAAGATCTGTGATCGATGAAAACCTCATACACAATATGTATTCTAAGGTAATTTTCTATAAGGTCTTTCTTTACTCTTTTGTTGGATCTAATGGGCAGAATTAAAAAAGGCTTGCCAAGTATAAAAGGCAACGTACACCAGCTATATAGAATATTACGTTATTTAGGTACGGATTGGTATATATAATATGAGTGACCTTTTTTAATTAAAATTAAATTTTTTTGTACAAAATATTCGATTTCAGTGGGGAAATAACCACTCCATCGATAAGACAGAGTATTAATTATTACTCTATTTGTCCTCTATATAAATATATTCGGTTTTAAAAATAAATTACCTGCCCGAAAATATGGGTCAAGATCATCAACTCCAATTTTAATTTCATTTGTTATACAATGACATGTGCACTGCTAACAACTTGTATTTAATCCATGTATCAACCACTAGCTAGGTGTTAATTAAAATTAATTTAAGAATCTAGTGGTACTAATTATCAATTGCCACCTACTCCGGTCCTATAATCAATTTAACAAGTGTTGCATTTGAATTAGGAACATCTTTGGATGGTAAAGTGTTAACTAGCTTCTAAGTTAAAAATGGGAGAATGGCAACTTTGGTCCAAAACTATGGCTGAAATTAACGCGCAGTGACCATTTTGCACCACTTGTGATTCTCAGTCCACAACTACGTCGAATTGGCAGTTTTGGTCATAATTCGTCGAATTAGCGACGAACTGGTCCTATGTGGCATTTTTTCCGCTGATTGGGCAATTATTCCACACTCCTTCGGTGACATGGCGCGACACCTCGACGAATGATTAAATATAACACTTCAGATCAACAACGGAGATGCAGACAGCAGATCGATGTTCAGATCAGCAACGGTGATGGTGTCAACGGAGAATTGGAGATGAAGATCGGC
>JAYMSP010000978.1:0-38115 GCA_036897095.1 Plantago elongata | reverse complement strand
GTATCTGGCATTTTTTGGAGGCTAGCAATAATGCTAGAACTATTCGTGTATTTTTGTTAGTAATAAGTTGTTATAAAAGTCAGATTGCTCTGGTATTAACAAATTTTGCTCCAAAATTATGTGGGAACTTATATCTTTATGAATGCTACCTCTGCCCATCGTTGAAATGCACGTCCAAACATGGCCCTCACAATGTCATTTAGTTGGTTCTCTGGTTGGAACGCATAGGTGAGATCCGTCCTGCCGCGCCAGCGTGGCCGATTAGGGAAAAACGAATAATGAGCAACAGCATGCATGGATGAGGACGAAGGTGTTGATTTAAGGTACATTGTAGAGGTTCCATTGACGATATCAGGGTTACCGCACCTTGGTTGGACGATATGGTTAAGGGTTGAATTATCAAGCTCACCTGTCGTGTTGATCCTAAAGTTTTCCTGATACATTTTCACGGCAGTTTCAAAGTTCCCATCAAACTGATCGGAGAAATCATCGTATGAGCTGCTGAGGTAGCCAAAATGCTGGAAATATTTCTTGAGGTTCTGCAGACCGGCGGCCTTTATGCCTTTGTGACAGCCTGTGAGGTTGCTGAAATCGTCCCACAAGACCTTCTTGGGGATTGACGAAGGCGGAACGGATGCTGCAGTCTCGTAGAAATTGGCTGAGGTTGTGATCAGGTTATAGAGGATGAACGTTAGCAGTACAATGTTGGGAATTGTTAATGCCAGGTTCATCTTTGAAGGAGAACTTAGAGGGATATTTTGAACGGATTTACACGAAAATGGCGTTGCTTTGTTTTTGGGAGAAGAAAACTTGACCTCCTATGACCAAATGTCAAGATTTCTCACAGAGGGAAATGGAATGGATTGGTTTTATTAAGCATCTGGGATGAGACTTTTTGGCCATTCACTATATAAATTGCAGAAACATTGCCTTACCACATAAAAATAAATACTAACTACATTTAGAAAATAATGGGATTTTCAGTGTTGACTTCTTTTTTCTTTAGTCAAATTAGTCAAACTATGATCCTCGAAAGTATAATATATTCGTCCTTTCAAAACCTCTTCAAATTTTAAAGAAGAGTTCGTATTGTAAGAGATCCTACATTTTAAAGAGTTCAAAAGTCTATATACATCGAACTTGTGCATGTCTACTGGTCTCAGTTTAGAGTTGTGCTCTTTCAACTACGATGATTCTGCTGGAAATGAATATGTGGTCAGTATGAAACTCTCTGTGTTAGAAATATAGTTGAATTAGGATTTTTATTGTTAATTAGAAGTATAATTAAATTAATCGAATTTAGGTCACGTACTCGTATATTATATTATATTATATTTCATGACTCTTGGGTAAGTTAATTTAGAAAGTAACGAAATTTTATTGGGTAAGTTGGCTTATGAAATGAGGATGTAGATTTTTTACTATTTATTATAAGGTGTGAGGTGCATCATCAACTAATAGTTTAAGGAGTTTTGGCAGCGCAAATATATAACTATCAATTATATAGTAATATTTTAAAAAGAACGACGTGATACAAATATTTATGTGCAAAAATGAAATACATATGCATGGAATGATTTGAGTCAATGGGTATAATAAACACCCAAAAATGAAACTCTAGAACTATCCAAAAACCATTTACATCATCTAAACAGTTCTAGCTTGGTTTCTTTGTCTGAACCCAATCAACAACCACAACGTTCACCTAAACTGATATGATCACCATGTTCTAAAGTATTTTTAATTTTCTTAGAAAAATATTTTGGACTGCATTTGTAAAAACTCTAAAGTACTGTTACGTGTGGTGTGAGGTTATGAGCGAAAAAAATTTGAAATAATATTTTTTAGTCAGTTGTTGGAGAATGGTGAAGAAGTGCTAAACAAAGTGCAACAGTGAATGACATGAAATGACACTTTAACATGATAATTGAAGACTTATTATATTGTCGTGGAATAAAGAAAAAGTGTTCAATAAATTTTAAAATTGAAATGATTAAGAGAGTTATTATTATTGTTTAATAATTTCTTATTGATTAGTTACAAGTGTAATTGGATTAGCTTATACACTCTGAATTCTTTATTTTATCCATAATTTGGGTTAATTAATTTAATCTGGGAGTAATATTTCTGTAGGTGCTGCCCAAAATTTTCACCAAAAATGTTGATTTAGAAATGGCTGAAGGGGCTACTCTGGTGACAAAGACAAGTACTTGGAATGTGAAGCTGAAAGTCGATGGGATGGCAATGTTTTGCTAACAGATGGGTGGAAACTGGAAAGAATTTGCGGAGTTGCGTTACTTGTGTAAAAATGATACAGTAATCTTCAAGCATGTTGGTCAGTTTCAGTTCAAAGTCTCTAATGTATGATGCTGATACTGGCGGACAAAACCCCACTAGTTTTTATGTTTCTAGAAAGTCACCTGATCAGCCTGATGTCCGAGAATCTCGGAGTAACACAACCAACCTAAATGATCAGCAACAGGATGATGATTCGAGCCTTGGGATCATAGCAGCGAGCCTTCTAGAAAGAAGGCCAAACAAGGTAATTTGAAGATTTCAAGTGATTGTGTCGTATTGTGAAAAAAAAAGAAGTTCTGTCAGTTACATTTGTTTTGAATCTGTGCTTACGAATTACGATTTTGTTATAATTTGTTGGCGGTTCATAAGGTGACAAGAGGAAATCAGTTGGAAGAGAATGAAGGAACATATATTGGAAAAGGCGAATGACATGAAGAAGGATGGTGAATTGGTGGCATATGTATATCCTTCATATGTTGGCGAAAAAGGATATGTGATGGTAAGTGAACATTATGGATATAGTAGAAGTGTAGAACAAATGTTACTCGGGTATATATACTATATGATCAGATGTTCCATAAACTCAGATTAGTACTGCACTTAGGTACTTCTTAAATTCATTAACAATTGTGCCCATAGAATTTGCCCGTGAGCTGGGCTAAGGACCACGGTCTCAGTAGAACACAGGAGGTAAAACTGCACTGCGAAGGAAATTTGTAGCCTGTCAAATTCTAATTTGATCGAATGCGACAAAGAGTTGCTGCATTTCAATCAGGCTGGAAGGATTTTGCGTCAGGAACTGGTCTACAAGTTGGTGATGCGTGCATACTTGCTGTATGTTCTTCCCCGTTCAGGTCATGGTGCTGGAGATTGTGTTCGTGTTGATGTTCGCATTGTCAAAGGAGAGTCAGAAACTGGAGATTAAGAGCTGCCATTGATGTTTAAATGATGCTTATTACCACTAATTAAGTACTTATGTCAAATGCTATGTTAGAAGGAAACGTTGTTCTGTATGATATGGTTCTAGTTGCAGAGTGCAGACCTACTTTCTTCATATCCTATGTTAGAAGGAGGTTTAACTATTGTTTGGTGGTGTAATGTCTGTAATCGCCCCTTTTAGTATGCTATGTTGCAAGAATGTTGGATGAGAATTTGAAAGTGGAACAATTGGTACCTGACTCGTTGTGTTGTTTTTCGAACCGAGCTGAGTATTTGATACTCGAATTCAATCGAGTTGGGCTTCGGCTCGGCTTGTTAACAAAACTAGTAAAAAATCGAGCTTTATCTGTAAAAGTATGTATAAAAAATTATAACTTATTAAAATAATTACTTTTACTGTGGCTCGGCTCGCATAACGACAGTACGACGAGCACTCTTACCTGAAATACAGGAAGTAATTGCCCTGGCCTAAAGCCCAGGAGGGTATAGGGATCCGGTGTGTGGAGTTGTGGACCATCCATTAGTATGGGCCATGAATGAATAAGCCCAAAAAAGGATTGGGTTTTTTACTTGAGAAGCAAATCACAACTACTTCTTCTTCTTCTTCTTCCTCGCTTAATTTGGAGTTCAAGAATCAGTGAAATCTTCTTCTGCTTGTAAGCCTCGATCTCCTTTTTCCTGTTGCCTAATTCTTTGGTGCGCGAACTAATAATCTACAAAGATTAGCAAAGTGTTTGATTAATATTCTATGGTTTGTTTGTTGCAACAGGAAAGGAAATGGCAAGGTCATTGGCCAGCTTCATTTGTAAGCGTGCCACAGCTTTTCCGGTTGCTGCTGGTTCTACAGTAAGTTACCTACCTTACCTGTTTAAGATGATGATTCATTAACTCCTTTCCATTTTTATGCTTATGTGATATTATAGTCAAATCAGCTTGCTTAGTTAGACTATATTGGTTTCTCTTAGCATAGTCTGCTACAATATATTATGCACTTCTGTTTCTGTTGAGTTAACGTTGGCTGTTCATTACCTTTAATCTTGAGCACATTGAATAATCAACTAGTGGTATGGAGAATTAGAGGTCCCTAGCTATTTCTCAAACCGAAAGGAAGAATTTCCATTTCAACACATTTCAGAATGCAAAACTGCATAGATTCATCATATAGTAGGAGAATGCTGGTAATTAAAGATTTAGATACCCTCATTGATAATTTTATTGAAGACTGAGTGCTATATCTGAACATATAGACTTCAATACTCAATAGAATGTGTTATGATCTTGTAGGGAGTGGAGTATTCCCTGTGTATAAAGGTTAGATACTCAAATACTGCAAGCATATAAAAAGATTGTTTCTCACTTGGCTAAGGGGTTACAGGATTAACAATTAACAAAAACACAAGTTTGTCCTTTAATTCTCCATTTCAGTTATTTAATTCCAGCCCATAGTCACTACGCTCCCCCCATGTCATCCACATCGTTGTTGGAACTTGGAAGTCTGTCAATCTTCAAAGTACTTTCTAGGAAATATTCCTGATGTTACAATATCTTGTTTTTATTATCCTGTTCACTGGAGTACACTATTAATACCTTAGCAAATGCCGAGGCCAAGCCACGAAGACTTAGTGAAGTTAACACAAGTAAGGAAGCAAAAGAATAGGTGTATCAACAATATACTTAGACAAGAAATTGTTGAGTGAATGAAGCAACAGAAAAACAAATTGAACTCATATATTTTGAATCTTAGTATGGATGTCAGATGCCAAACTTAAAACTCCATAAGTTGAGCACATTATATTTGCATAGCAAGCAGGGCCCTTACAAACATGCAGATGACTTGTCCTTGCCGCCTGACATTTACTCGTGGTGCTCTCCGGGCCTATAGAACGAATCCTATAAGAGTTATAAACCATGACAGGGTACCATGCAAATATGCACATATGGTTTGAAAATATATAATCATAACATATACTCCAATATAGGAAAAAAACTAAATTATCTAGCTGCTAGCCAGAAAATCTAAAAGATTCCTGGCCAGGTATGCTGTGGACTGAAGAGTTTTTGGTGTTCTGTTTTCTTTCACCTTATTCAAGTGCTCCGCTATTGTACTTTTGGTGTACATGGAGGAGTTTTCCTATGCTCTTTGAAATGCTTATTTATTATTGTGTAATAAGAGTTTGAAAATTACATTGTTGAAATCAGATGTTCCCTACCTGACCATGTGCATATAATCATAACTGAAGGTGTGGCTTCACGGCTACAAGTGAGATGGCTAAAGTTGAGCTAAATTTTCTACACCTTAACTTCTTGTAACAATATAACTTGTCTATGTTTATTTAATGGCGATGGTCTTCGAAAGTTTAGTTGATGAGGCTAACACTAAATATTTGTAACCAAAGTAGTAAATAATAAAAAACCAATCATACAGGTGTTTGTATCTTTGATGTCTATAAGCAACCTAAAAAAGTTTGTGTCAAAGTTGTAAATATATCTTTATTTAACAACTTGAAGTGGTTGTTTAAGTTTGGCTGTTAGGAGCTCACAATAAGCTTTATCAGTTAATTTAACTGATGCCTACGGTCCTACACTTGAGGCACTTGCCAGCAATTAAGAATTATGTATATTTTGGAAGAGATTTGTTTTGGAAGCATACGGAAACTGTTCAATGACCGTGGAATGTGTTCTTGTGTAATGATTATTTTATACTGATCTTATAATACATTTATATTTCTGGCATAGGCGTCCAGATCTTTCTACCAAAGCATAGTGCGGTTTTCCACCTCTGAGCCCAGTGATCCTGATACACACGAGGACTTTAGGCCTACAAGTAAAGTTGATAAATCTGCTATCTCACTGAAAGATATCGTTGAGCAGGTAGAGCCCCTTGTCTGGATTTTCCTGAATATTTCTGAATATCTATAACAAACTCAATCTCTCGATTACAGGATGTCAAGGAAAACCCGGTGATGGTTTACATGAAAGGGATTCCAGAGCAGCCTCGTTGTGGATTCAGTGCAATGGCAGTGCGGGTCTTGAGAGAATATAGTAAGTTGAGCAAACTTACCTTTTATACTCATGTCCTTTAAATTGAGTTACCTTCAATACAAATCGTTAGGGTGAACTAATGTGATTGCCTGTTAGCTATACGCATAAAAAGTACAAGAGAAGCCTGTTTTCTTGTTCGTATTCAGCTGAATGTTTGACTGATCTTTTGTTTTTATTAAAAAACCTGATTTTGGATCATCCTGAATGAATTGAGCATAAACTGTATCATAATTACATTCTAATCAGTTGATGGTGCTGCAGATGTTCCAATTAGTTCAAGAAACATATTAGAGGACATGGAACTTAAGACTGCAGTAAAAGCTCACAGGTATATTTTCTCTTGTTCATTGTTATAGATACATAGTTCACTGCGGAGAACTATGCTTCGGGTAGACTGGATTTTCGGTTTCTGATGACACCTGTTTATGAATTGCAGCCACTGGCCTACATTTCCCCAAATATTTATCAATGGGGAGTTTGTTGGGGGTTCTGATATCATTCTCAACATGCATCAGGTTTAATCACCCATCAGTGTTTCTTTTCTTTGGTATATACTAGTATTCTTTGGGAAGTGATTTAGGAACTCTATTTTGTCTTTCAGAATGGTGAATTAGGAGAGAAGCTGAAAGACGCTTTGGGGTCTAACAAAAAGCAGTAATATGGATATGGTCATAGCAGATCATCTTTGTAGCCTGTAGGGCATGGCACACAATCTTGTGATCATCTCATCTCTCGTTTGATGTCTGTCGAACAAGCTGAGCATGGTAACTAGTCCTTTCGAATTTAGCTCAATAAGACGTGTGGCTTATATGTTGATTGTAATCAAGAGATTATTCTTGGCATTTTTTAATTCTTTTTCTCTTTTCTGAAATAAGATCTTGAATTGCAATAATTTGTGCCAGATCAGGCAGTACCCTTTTCCCCATGGCTTCCTTCTACTATCCCATAATTTCTATATGTATATTCGCGTGTGGTCGTTGGAAGGAACGGTCTGATTTAGGAATTTGACAAAACTTTGTGCCTGTTTATATCTTCTAGTTATTGAATAATTTCTTACAGGTCAAAAGCTTGAACGGACTAATGGTAAGGTACCCTGAAACTATACCACCAGCGTTCCAAGTGTTATACATGTGCCTTAAGTTGAACAGTTGCCTCTAATTGGTAGACGATCTGATCCATGTTATGCTCATTGTTGATATTCTGATTCTCGATCCGAAAGCAAAACCCATAGGGCTGCTTCTGCTGAGAGCCTGAGAATTGAACACACATTCGACAGTAACTCCTGTGCTGGGAGGCAAATATTCAAAATCAAACTTGAATAGGTTTTCTGTAAAATAATAAGTTAGTTTTCATTCTGCCTGGCCGTAGAATAACCCAAATAACCCGTTTTGATAATGCTAACTTTCTTGATGGACACTCAGATGTAATCGATTTGGGTTAGCAGACACAGAAATGAGGATTTCATCTGGAAAATCTAAGTTTCATTTAGCCCAGTGTATACAACTTCACTTTTTCTAAAGAGAAATTTAACCAAAAAAACACAATCTACCTCTATTATCTTGAGAAATAATTAAACCTCAATCTCAAAAGTATCCGCTTAAACCAAGCACATGTTGGAAAATGAAGATGTAAATTCTTTTATAAACACTGCTCTTTGTTCTTTTCAACTGAAAATAACTTCAATTCCATTATGTTCAGTAAATTTCAGTTAAATAGAACAGAATAATACGATTATAATGAACATAAGTAAACACTTGATTAGTAACGAGAGAAACTACAAACTAGCTAGTACAATACTCACGGAAAACTCAACAATCTTTGACTAAGAATGATAAGATCTGTTTCTCAGAAAATTCAACAAAACAATAAGTCAATAACATGATCACTAAAAATAGCAAGTCATCTATCTTTTCGTTTAAGAATGACTGAAAAATAGGAGAGTGATACATGTTGAGTATCAAAAATATTCCAACACTAAAAACTTTCAATAAACACCAAGATTACCACAAAACAATTACAATCATATTTTATTAAAAAATGTTTCTTAATATTACAGATACACATAACTAAATGTTTTCTTTTCAAATTCAGCAATTAAGAATCTGCATAAGAACATTAATCAGTCATTTAGTCCCCTAATAAACATTTCTTTTGCCTTTTGAGCTATTTTAAACTCTGATTTGTTTCTTTAACTGTTATCATGTAAGGTAAGGTTAGGAAAATATTCTGGTTAACGAAATTTAGTATTGGAAAAATATTTCATTACCATTTTTAACTCTTTGAATTCATCTCTATACATGCAGAATAGTACTCTGGATTCAGCTTTCTTCTAATTTAGGTGTTCTTTCATCATCTCCAGTTAGTTAACACTTAACTCTTAACATAAGCATTGTACAATATTCAAATCTTGTTTGGTTTTGTAATGTTTCTAATTGTTGTGCATGACTCTTTGTAGATTACTGCACAAGAATGGCTGATATTCAGAAGAATTGGGAAACAATTTACTGGAAACTTCGATTTCTTCAGTTTGAACGGAGAATCCACGATAATTCACCGGATCCCTTGGTAAGTGGTAACTATGAATCTTATCACTATCAGTAGTTTTTTCTACTTACATCCTTGTTCAGTGGTTGATTTTAATCTGTTTTTGTTTATGTTTTTCCTTTTCATTTTGGATTGCTAATCATATGTAGGTACTACCGAAAACTTTTGTGGATCATGTAACTGAAATAATGCCTGGAAAAGATGTGATCTTGAAGACACCAAGTGGGAGTGAGTGGAAAATCGGATTGAAAATAGGCAAAGATGGAAACATGTTTTTGAAATATGGCTGGAAAGAATTTTTTGAGAATCATTTTTTGAAGAAGAAAGATAGTCTTGTTTTTAAGTATATTGGTGATTGTAAGTTTGATGTTACGATGTTTGATGGAGATAGTGGCATCGAAAAGGCTTGTAGCCATTTTGTGATAAAGAAATCATCTGATCCTGTAACTGAAATCCATCAAAATCATGACAAGAGTTGTAGTGTTAGGAAACATAGACCAGAGTCTAACGATCATGCTGCTGATTCTGATACTGATGATGATGATGACGATTCGGAAATTCATTTGGGAAGTGACAAGAATACTGCAACCACACGGAAGAGAGATAGAGATGATATTTCAGATCAGATCAATGAGTTTTGCCAGAAAAAACATGTTACACCTAAAGGTTACCTGACAAAGGATATGGTTAGGAAATCGCTATATCATGGTATGTTGCTTTTCGTATGGTACATGAAATTTTACTATGCATCAAACACCTAAATTGTTGTAGAGTTGATTTTGTTTTACTTTTCTTGTGGGTTTGTTCTGTTTCATTAGGAGGCTGTGAAAACCGTCAAGCAATCCAAAGAACTGCTAGTACTTGCAAAAAGAAGAATATGGCAACTGATGATGACATTCTTGAAATTCGTATGTATCCAACCTATGTTGAGCCAGCATATAATTTGGTAAGGAGGAATCATATAGTTGTTAATTGTTACATGATATTTCAGTCTGTCCTGATGTATTGAGTGTTTATGTTCACTAATGATTGTGCAATGCAATTATATAGCTAGTATGTTGAACAAATGTAGCCAATGAATATGATATTTGCTCGGAATTGATGATGTTTATGTTGATGTTTTATGAAGAGTTTCTCAAAAAAATGGGCGGTGGAGCATAACATTGAAACTTCACAAGAAGTACTCTTGGTTAACGAAGACGGAAAGACAAACAAGGTTAAACTGTACATCAGGCAAAATGTAGCTGGAATGAACTTAAGTGGTTGGAAGGCATTCGCAGTTAGGAACCGCCTCAAAGTTGGAGACTGTTGCTTTTTCAGTGTGGATCCAGGTCCGCGAGATCCTATAGTTCTGAATGTTCGTATTGTCCGTGCCCTGGATGATGTTGAGAAAGATCACTGCAGGGGTAGTTTAGTTCGAATTCTTGATTGTTGAAGAAGAGATGTTTTAATTGACTGTAATAATTTAGTCTTGAATCATGTTTTGCACAATGTGAATGTTGGTTTTGGACATGTAGATTAGAGTTTGGCTGTGATCTTCTCCTTTCAAGTTTAACAGTCTGGTTTATGTTCGAGTACTACGATCTTAATATTAATAATTAACATTCTCAAAAAACTCACTCATGCGTTTTACTTTCATCTGAACTGATATATTCACTTTGTTCTTGAGGGAAATTCTATACTCTTATGGATTAAAATCATTGTTTCCAAATCTTTTTTGAGTGACATTTCGAAAAGTTGGAGTTATGAACATCTTGTGATATCTACTGCATGTTTACCCAAAAATTTTTTGCAAAGAATAAAATATTTCAAAGTGTTATAGAATGTTTCCCTATTCATGTTGATTTCATCTCCGTTCACTGAAAAATCGAAATGCTATGGAATTTTTCTGCAACATGCACCACAGACGTCGTGAGGCTGTGCAGGTGTGGCTTTTTTCTAAGTTCAAATTCGTCGTGTTTTCCATCACATTTTATGACCAATTAAATTTATTTTAATTCGATATTATGGATCTTCCAAGATTTTGTGGTATATTATTATGGTGCTGATTAAATACTAACTTCATGCCAAATTGAAAAGGTCAATAATATGGTAATAAAATTGTTAAGCTATTTACTCTGATATAGTTACTAGCAGTCAATTTGCCCTTAATTAAGCTTCTGCCTCCTAATGAATTTCGAAACTGATGATATTTTGATTTTCCTTTTAATCCAATTCTCTTGACTGCAAGCTAATATTCATTTTCTCAGGTTCCATTTATCATGATCTCTACATTTTGAAATATTTTTTTATTTCTGTTAGCCATTGATCTTTATGCATCTCTTAAAATTGCAGCTAGAATGGCAGATTTCAGCAACTGGGAGATGACCTACTGGAAATTTCGATTTCTGCAATTTCGACGAAAATTTGAAGATAATTCTGGTGAACCATTAGTGAGTAGCATTTCCATTTTATTCCACATTGTTACTTCCTGTTCTTGTTACTTGCTAGTATTGATTGAGTTCTGTGTTCTGATCCGTTTCTTTTTTAATGTTTTTCTGGTTATACTGTATGTCTGAATAAGTCTGATCTATAAAGGTAGGTGCTACCAGAAACTTTTGTGGAAAATGTAGCAGAAAAATTGGCTAAAAATGTAACCTTGAAGACAGGCAAGTGGAAGTGAGTGGACCATTGGATTGGAAACTGGTACAGATGGAAATGTGTTCTTAAAAGATGACTGGAAAGAATTTGTAAAGTCACATTATCTGAAGAAGAATGATACTCTGATCTTTAAGTATACCGGTGATTCTAAGTTCGATGTTACTATGTTCGATGGAGATACTAGCATTGAGAAGGCGTGTAGTCATTTTGTGCACAAGGCGTTACACGTTCCTGTCACCGAAATTGATGATAATAATAAGAACGTCAGTGCTTTGAAACATAGAGCAGTGCACAACAAATCTGCTGCTCATGACAATGATGATTTGGAAATGCTCTTGACAAGAACTAATAATTCCATGAGATCCCACAACCCAACTGGCACCTTGACTACCAGTGCAAGAAAGTGGACTGGAGGAGATGATTCCGATCACCTGACTCCGGAGATGGATATGAAACTGCCATATCCAGGTATACATTGCTTCTCAAGGATTAAATATAGTGCGAAACATTCATAAATGTCTCCTGTAAATCAAACATCTATTATATATAAAGTCTTGTAGAGTTCGTTTAACTTTACCTTCATTTGTTGTTGTGGATATGTTCTATTTTGTTAGGATGTCATGACAATCATCAAGCAAACGCAAGTACTGCTACCAATTTGTCAAAGAAGCAGAGAACAAAATATGGCAGTGTTCTTGAAGTTTATATGCACCCTACTTCTGTTCATCCAACTTGTTGTGTGGTAAGGAAATAATTACATGTACAGTTACCATCTAATTGTATGTAACGCTAATATTTTGAGTGCTTATGTTCACTGAAGAACAATGAAACAATATGAGTAATTTTAAGCAAATGAAGTCAAGTCTCAAGTATATAAACTTGCTGAAATTGATGAATTTTACGTGGATGTTTCGTGCAGAATTTGCCTAAAAGATGGGCACTGGAGCATAATATTGTTGAATCACAAGATTTGTTTCTTCAAAGGAATGGAAAGATACGGAAAGTTGTATTTTACATCAGAGATGATAGAGCTGGAATAAGAATACGGGATTGGAAGGCCTTTGTGAATGAGAACCGTGTGGAACAGGGAGATCGATGCTATTTCAGTGTTCTTCCAGGTTCACAGGTCCTATTACTTTGGATGTTCGTATTGTCCATGCAAAAAGAGGAGGAGGAGGAGGAGGAGAGTCTCCTGATTCAGATTGCAATGTTGGGAGTTGATACAGATTTTATACTGGAACCTGACTAGCTAGGCGAAGAACCAGCTTGTGGACGAGGAAGACTCGAGGCTTCATGCCTTACTTATATTGTTATTATGTTATTGTCTTTTGGTTATTATTGGACACTTAGTAATTTTGAATTTTATTTTAGATTTTCTTTTTTAAATTATGACGTGGCACGTGAGTTGTTAGTTAAAATAGGACTTAAGTTGTTGATCAAGTTGACACATCGTCAATCAACTAGGTCAGTAGTCGAGTTTTTGACGAAAAGACGAAATTTGCCTACAAAACATGAAAACGGGACTAGATTTTTCAGAGTGATCAAACGTTGTATTGCGTGTGTCATCACCTCCAAATATTGGGACCAAAATGCTAGAGCGTGGGAATGGTTGTATAAAGTGTAGGAGAAGTTGGATTAACAACAATTTTCTTGTTTCCTCATTGCACGTTGGAGCCTTTGGCACAATAGAAACAAGGAAATTAGTTCACAGGGGGAAAGGTGTCGACCATTTAAGTCAGTCATGTTTTCTTTCATGTGAACATAGTGATTCATGTTCATAAAGTCACATTGTTCTGAGTCAATCCGCATGCTTGAAGTTGAGGAAAGTTTTAGGATTAAAAGCTATGTTTCGTAATTGAGACATTTATAAATTTCTCAGAACGTCATGTGATATATGATAGATAATAACCTAACGAAGTTATTGCAAATTAAGAGAATATTTCTAAGTCATGTGGTATATTAGACTCAAGTTTCGTAAAGAATTATTGTTTTGAAATGTTATAGAATACATACGGATCCATATTGATTTCATCTCAGTAAACTAACAAGTATAATTTAATAATACTTTTAATACTAATATTAAAAAAATTTAATATAATTATATTCTAACACTGATGTTAAAAAAATTTCGGCAACCTTCGGTAATGAGAGTGTATTGGTGTATTTTTTTAAATTCGCGGCATTTTTAACCATATGACCAATTAATTTTGCTTAATTCCCTCTGATATAGTTAGTGGCCCTTGAGCTTCTACATCCTTATGAATTTAAACCGTCCTGAAGATTCAATTTTCTTGACTACAAGCTTATATCCATTTCCTCAGGTTCGATTGATCATGATCTCTACATTTTCAAGAACTATCTTTTTTTTTCTTTTATATTTATGTTATCCATTGATTATTGTGAATCTGTTCCTTGCAGCTTAGTATGGCAGATTTCAGCAACTGGGAGAAGACTTACTGGAAATTTCGGGTCGTGCAATTTCAACTACGACTTCATGATAATTCAGGAGAGGTATTAGTGAGCAATACATTTTTATTCCAGTTTTTGTTAGTTTTGTGGTTTAAGCCCTTTCTTTTTAATGTTTTTTGGTAATAATATGTACATAGGTGCTGCCGAAAACTTTTGTGGGAAATGTAACTGAAAATTTGGCTAAAAATGTAACCTTGAAGACAGCAAGTGGAAGTGAGTGGATTGGAAACTGATAGAGGTGGAAATGTGTTTCTGAAAGAAGGCTGGACAGAATTTGTTAAGTCACATTATTTGAAGAAGAATGATTCCCTCATCTTTAAGTATACTGGTGATTCTAAGTTCGATGTTAGTATGTTCGATGGAGATACTAGCATTGAGAAGGCATGTAGTCATTTTGTGGAGAAGGCATTACATGTTCCTGTCACCGAAATCCATCAAAATGACAGGAAGAAAAAGCGTCGAGTAGAGTACAACAAGGGTGCTGCTCAGATGATGATTCAGGTCCTGACTTGCTCTTAACAAGAAACAAGAATTCCATGAAAGCCCAACCAACTGGAGACTCGTCTAGTGCAAGAAGGACGACTAGAGGAGGTTTTTCAGATGATCATAGTTGTCACTTGAGTAAAGAGATGGATACAAAATTGCAATATCCAGGTATGTTTTGTTTCTCAAGGATTGAATTTGTTCCTTACTAGTTCTTGCCACAATGCATCATTGACACACTGTATGGTACTGAAAAACTGCTATACGGGTCAAATATCTATTGTTGCAGAGTTGATTTTATATATAATGCATTTCTTGTTGTGGGTTCGTTCTGTTCTGCTAGGATGTCATGACAGTCCTCAACCAAACCGAAGAACCGCTACTCAGTTGTTGAAGAAGCAGGGGAAGATGAAGATGCTCTTGAAGTTTATATGCAACCTTCATATGTTCATCCAACTTGTTTTGTGGTAAGGCAAAATATACACAGTTACCATCCAATTTAGTGTTTGTGGTAACTGAAGATCAAGATTGTGCAAATAAATAGTAATGTTACACAAATGTGATCAAGAAAGATTATATTTGCTGAAAAATTAATGATTTTTTATGTTGATAATCCATGCAGTGTATGTCGAGAAGATGGGCACTGGAGCATATTGTTAAATCACAAGATTTGTTGCTTCACAGAGATGGAAAGACCTGGGAAGTTGTATTTTACATCAGGAATCATACAGCTGGAATAGGGAAAGTGGGTTGGAAGGCTTTCTTGAATGTGAACAGCGTGGAAGAGGGAGATCGGTGCTATTTCAGCGTAGTTCCAGGTTCACGAGATCCTATTACTTTGGATGTTCGCATTGTTCGTGCAGATGGTGTTAAGAATGAAGAAGAGTCCTAATTATGCAGGTTGCCAACATGGTACTCAAAACTTCTTGTGAAGTGCGAACTCAAATCCCTTACTACTCAAGACAATGATGGTTGATAGGGTAACGATAGTTGATAGGGAATTAGGCATTTCACTGCATATGATCTTTCGTACTTTTCCTACCAATAAAATAAACTAAAAACTTCAGTCAAGACAAACGTGAGATAAGACCCCAATGGCATTTAAGTTATCAAAGGGAGGTGCTTTAACAGATAGTAATGTTGAGGTTGAATTATATTCATTTTGAGGTTTTTACTTTTAGCTGTGACTTTACTCTAGTTGGCCAGTGCCTTAGCAGGGTACTTATATGCTGAAAATTTTATAAGCAAGTTTTTTTGCATGGAAGTAATGTTATTGTTTCTAATGAGTACATTCGCGCACAGTACTAGTTCAGTCAAGGTGGTATTGTGACCTTAATTATTGGTAACATAGTCTGTTTCTGGATAAAAACCGCCTCTCGTAATGCTTTGTGAAATTAGTAAATGAACATTAACACGATTAGTTGATTATACCTTACACGCTGTAAAAATGATGATTGGGGTTTGCTATTTTCCCATGACATTTTATAGCTAGCTGGTCATAAACTCAAGACGTTCTTAAAACTGCACTAACGCTGTAAAAATGAATTAACACGATTAGTCGATTATACCTTACACGTTGTAAAAATGATGATTGGGGTTTGCTATCTTCCTATGACATTTTATAGCTAGCTGGTTATAAATTCAAGCGTGCATTTATTGTTCTTTTCTTGGAATTGACCCTTCCAAGCAGAAGTACAATTCTTCCATTGCCAATGTCTGCAATCAATACTTCCTACCATACCGGGGAAACCTCTTGCCATGTTCACCTCGAGTAACTGACGAACATCCTCATCATTGACACTTCTCATATGCGTCGGGCCAAATAGAGCAACAACACCATCACAGATGAGTCGTAAAGCTTCTTGACCAGTAGACTCTGTAACTTGTGTGTACTCGTCCACCATGTCTGCACATATACCATAAGCAAGTTGACGCATAAGTGCATTTTTGTTTGCCCGTGAAACCCAAACGCCCAAGTGCAGCCGAACGTTGTTGAAAATATGGATTGTGTTGCTCCAAAGCATTCACGATCAGGAGAAACAATGGCCTTGCCATTCTAAAACGACGTCGGAACTTGACCGTCCCATGTAGGGCGTTCAAACAAAGTAATCATGCTCGAAATGGTTCGCAAATGTTTTCCTATACCATTCAATGTTTTTCCCACTTTATGTAAAACCATTTTTTTCCTATATCTTTTTTTTTTTTTACCTCATTTTACTATAAGCAAATAAATTATACCCCGTTTACTAAAACAAAATTATACTCCATAAAAGTGACAAAATGCATAGAAAAGACATGTCCAGCTATTAGCATGGCCGCGGAGCCCGACCACACTAGGACTCCGAAAATTGGAGTATGACGAAAGAGTGAAAGAGTACACAGTACACACCAGCCTAATGTTGTTTGGCATATTCCATCAAAAATACCTTTAAAATAGACCAATGATGAAAGGATGGTCGTCGGGTCATCATCATAAAATGAACCACATCCCATTACTCCATAGGATTTGTGACGAAATCAAATTTCTCATAAGGATACAATGACTTTTTTGCAAATCAATATTCTTTTGTTAAGATCGCCACAGACGCCACTAACTATTTACTAATTGTACAGTTTAATTCCCTCTATAAATATCATTGTAAATAATCAACAGTAGGCTCCGTTAAAACATAAAATGTCTGTAGCTGAGCGACAATCTAAAACAATTTGTAGGATTTAATTTCTCAAAATGAATTATTATATTATTTATATAGAAAATTCAGGTTCGAGTTAATAATAAATGTGCGATATCATTTGCATTCAATCTGACCCCTTTGATCAATTAATCAGTGATTCATCATGTCAAATTCCACCGAACAAGTAACAGCGACGAAACAATCAATCAATCAACTAACACGCATTCTATTTCTGTCATTTTACATAACCACACAATATTAGTATTTACACAAAAATATCAAACTAAGCAACAAAACATTAAAAAAAAAAAAAGCAATTACAATAATTATTATCTTAGCTGTAAAATATTCTTTGTGCTCAAGCAACGAAACTAAACGACGCTAGTTGACGCTAACTCCATGGACCCCTTCGCATACCTGGACGAGAAATGCCTAGAAGCATAATGATCACCATCATCCTCCCCATCGAAATGACCACTCTGCCCTTCATCGAAATTCATCGCGTAACTCAACGGATCATACTGGAAATTATTCCCGTGCTTGTTCCCACTCCTACTCCGATTGAACCGGCGAATGAACGTCTTCCATCTCGGACCGGCGACTAGCTCCGACCACTCACGGATCTTCATCAAGGCGGACACACTTCTCGTCCACAGCGAGTTTCCTGAGATCTCCGTCGTCCGTACGGTCTGCCACCATGACGGAGATGAGGAGGAGTTACGGTCGAAGCAGGGGAAGAAGGAGCAGCAGCGGTGGCCGGAACTGAAGGTTGGTGAGTCGGTTGGTGGGAGATGCTCGGGGTTTTCTTCCATTTTTATTGGTGTTCAATTTTGGATTGGAGAGGAAGTGACATAAGAAGGTAGATGATGATGTGTGTGATTGGGTGATGAAGAGGAATAAGGAGTATATAAATTGATTATAATAATTGTTGTTGGGAATTGTATTGTTTGTGTTTTGGAAATTTGTAAGTGACGAAGAGTGTGAGGGAGTTGTTTTGGACTGGTTTGGAGGGTGGAAAGGTTTGTTTGGGTACAATATAACGGCTACAGCCTAAACCAGGGCAGGATGGAGGTATTTAATTTCATTCTACTTTTATTATTGTTTCATTATTTTCTGTGGAATATTTGGTGTAGTGGTAAGTAATTTTCTATTTATAGGTTTCAGTGTGTCAATATATAGAAGGTCAATTTGTGCCAAAATGAGAGGTTAATTTATTACTACCTAATCCATAATTAAGAGGGGTTGAAAGGTGAAACTATATTAATCTTTTATTATTGAGTACGGTAAAAATAATCGTTAAGTATAGTGAACCGTAATTCTTAAATAACTGAATTTTATTTTATTTTTTGAGATGGAGAGAGTGAATGGAAACTACAATCCTTGGGCAGGTTACTTAGCGCCACGTTTGGTCACTGACCTGCGTAGCATAGAATAAAGTAAACAATATATAGGTCGATTGGTGAATCAACGAACCCCCTAATAAGAAGTTTATATGAACTTAAAAGGGCTTTTTACTAATTCATATTAATCCACAAATACTTCTTTTAATTTTATTTGAAGAACTAAATCATAATAATTTTATATTTTTTATTAAATAGTACATATTTCTTTTCGTCATCTCACTAGTTCATTTGTTTAATTATTTTTCTCTTCAAATTATATTTTGTCCAATTTAAAACGTTCATAACTTAAAATTAAAAATAAATAAAAATTACCAACGACTATTTTTTTTCGAGATATATAAATAAAGACCACTCTTGACTATGTTTGAATTATTTTTTCGAGATCTATAAAAATCACTAACAACTTTATTTGGACCTTAATAAATTGTAAGACGAATTTTAAAAGTGCAATTTTATTATATTGGGTCAATAATTAAACTAGCAACATGATATGATAATCAGATAGGGTAACAAGGCTAGGCATCAAACACAAATATCGGGTAATGAGTACGGTTATCATGAATTGCTTACGGATACGGGACATCAGACACGGGTACCGTGCATTGGATACGGGTAACGGGCACCGGGTACGGAATTCGGACAATGAGTACGGTTACCGGGCATTGCTTACGAATATTGAACATCAAACACGGGTGACGGGCATCGGATATGAATACCGGACATCGAACACGAGTATCGAACATCGAATTCGAATATCGAACTTGACATCATACACATATATATACCGGGTAATGGTTACGGTTATCGCGCATTGCTTACGGATACCTGACATCAAACACGGGTACTTTGCATCGAACACGGAGAACGGGCATCGAATACAGATACTGGACATCGAACACGAGTATCGAGCATCAAATTCGAATTTCGGGTATTTTCTAATATAAATGATTATTTTTACATATTCAAGATATTTATAAGAGTGTTTAAAATTTAAAATTTGTAACATTATTTTTTTAGAATTGTTTCACAATTTATTAAGATTTCGATTAAAGTTGTTTGTGATTTTTATACATATCAAAATAATAATTCAAACATAGTTGAGAGTGATCTCTATTTATAGATCTCAAAAATATAAAATTATTAGTGATTTTTATTTATTTTTTATATTTTTATTTTTCAAGTTATAAACATTTTAAAGTGGACAGAATTAAAATTTATAAACAAAAAAATTAATAAATGGGAAGTTGACATGTAACAATGAAAAGGAGAAGACTCTGATATGTTTATTGTACTTTAATACTCCACTCCATAGGTTTTACGCGGTATGCTCTCTGGGTATTCTAGTAGGAAGCGAACCAACGCCTAAACGGTCAGAGCCGCCCCTTAAATCATCCAAAATCTCTACTAATCAAATCCATTGGAAAGATTTTAAATCAACTTGTAAGTAAAGCTCTCTCAAATAAATATGAGACATAAAGAGTGTGTTCTTCTTATCCCTTTAGACTTGAAAACCTCCTATTTAATACTATTTTCACAATACTTGAAAAGTATAAAAAAGTTAATAAAATTCAAAAAAAATGTTTGACTTTATTTCAGATATTACTTTTTTTTTAAAAATGCATTTCCAGTAGGAATTTAAAAACCATTTGATAAAACATAAAGTATACATTACTATCAACGTTACGATATAACTATTCTTTCTGAATTTGATATGACATAATATTCACATGTTTACACCGAGTCATATTGCAATAAATAGTAAATAAACTAGCTAACCAATAATTGCATTTGGAGAAATATAAGACTCCATTCCTAAAAATTCAGGTTGAGGCGCAACTTTATTCTACATATGAGGGGCTGATTGACATAATACTCAAATGGACATTTGAATAGGATTTTAGTGAAATTATGTTTGAAATGTAATTGAAATGGGGTATTTAAAGTGTATTTTAGCGCAAATCACTATTTAGCGAGTTAAATGGAGCGATTTAAATGCTATGACAATCAACTCCTGATATATGAGATGCATGTATTCAATACACAACACTTTTCAACAAACTTTATCATCTCAAATATAATCCAATTTGGTTAATATTGGGTTCGACGATTCTACTGAAATTTACTCAATTTAATTTAATTGAACTAAAATGAGGTAAAGTATAAATTATAACTAAGTTGAGCTGAACTGAACTGATTTTCAATTAAATAGAACACACTCTAAATATGTTATCACCAACAATACACATACTTTGTAGAATTTTCATTTTAAAGTAGATGATATTCCAAAGAAAAAATATCGTAATTACATACATATCTATCTCAAATTAAGTGCAGGTACTATTGTAAACAATCCCATGCTCCCATATAACTCAATTCAACTAACCTCATCTATAATCCACGAATTTATCCTATACTAGGGGCGAAATGGGCGAAATTGAACAATCCACGGTAATTAATCAATCCTACTTAAAATTTTAAATTCCCCCTCCCCCAAGCAAATAAAAATTTAGAAACTACTTCCTCCCCAAGATAAAAAAAAAGCAAAAACATTTCCTGAATTGTGAAAAGTGAAAATTAATCACAGTGACACAGGTATATATAACCCTTTCACATTTTCAGTCTCACAAGTCACAACACCATTTATCCACCTCATTTTTACCACACCAACATTTACATTTCATTCAATTTTTCACCATGGACACTCTCCTAGGCTCCACCGACTCCTCATGCAAACCTGAAAACGGCAATGCCACCTGCCCCGCCGTGAACGGCGTCTCCACCATCCACTCCGCCGGTGACTCCACCCTCGGCCGCCACATTGCCCGCCGGCTAGTCGAGATCGGAGTCGAGGACATTTTCTCCGTTCCAGGTGACTTCAACCTCATTCTCCTCGATCACCTCATTGCCGAGCCAGGCCTGAACAACATCGGCTGCTGCAACGAGCTCAACGCCGGCTACGCGGCGGACGGTTATGCTCGTGCCCGTGGCGTAGGCGCGTGTGTCGTCACGTTCACTGTGGGTGGATTGAGTGTGCTGAACGCGATTGCCGGCGCGTATAGTGAGAATTTGCCGGTGATTTGTATCGCTGGTTGTCCGAACAGCAATGATTACGGTACCAATAGGATTCTGCATCATACGATTGGGTTACCTGATTTTTCTCAGGAGTTGCGTTGTTTCCAGGCTGTGACCTGTTATCAGGTAAATCCTTCACTATATGTTCAATTTTATCAGTACTTGAACAGTAATGTACTAGTACTAATAGTGTGAGTCCTATTCTGGTTTTTGAGAAATTTTTTTGACTTGGTTTTGTGATCTAGTAGTTGATTCCGTTTCATTTCTGCGTAATTTTGCTGGATTGAGTTAAAATTGACATGGCTAGTTTAAGAGAGCAGTTTAATTGTGTGTTTTTGGAAAATGAGGCTGATTTTGTGAAAATAGATCTGGATTTGGAAGCTTTACGCATGGATTAAGTATATAATTTTGCCGATTTAAGTTACAATTGACATGGCTAGTTTAAGAGAGTAATACTAAATGTGTATTTGTGGAGCAAAATGAGAGTGATTTTGTGAAATGGATCTGGATTTGGAAGCTTCATGCATGGATCAAGTATATCAGTTAACACGCTATTTCGAGCCCGGAATCCGCCCCCCTGGCGTTATAATGTTAACTCATGGAGTATTTGTTATGCTGCAGGCTGTTATCACTAACTTGGAGGATGCACACGAGCAAGTTGATAGAGCCATCTCCACAGCTCTGAAGGAGAGCAAGCCTGTGTACTTGAGCATCAGCTGCAACTTACCTGGGGTTGCCCATCCTACTTTTACAAAGGATCCGATTCCGTTTTCGATTACACCAAGGTTGGGTGATTAATCTTGATTTGGTCATCTAGTAGCATTTTAAATATCTATTGCTCTGCTACAGTATTCTTTAAGTTTTACGTAAGAGAGTTTTATGCAACGGTGTGTATAGAAAATTGAATAGAAATTCACTGATGCTAGAATTAATTCGTAGATATTCATTTGAAGAACTTAAGACGTTCTATTTAACTCTTTCCACTTTGACACATTCAATTTTAATCTTCTTTTCTTGAACATTAGCATATCACAAAGTGTTAAACTATAGCAAAGTCTCACTACAGATTCAGCAACAAGCTGGGGCTTGAGGCAGCAGTAGAAGCAGCTGCTGCTTTCCTAAACAAGGCAGTGAAGCCAGTAATGATTGGAGGTCCTAAACTCCGTGTGGCAAAGGCTGGCTCTGCGTTCCTGGAACTAGCAGATGCATGTGGCTATGCAATGGGAGTAATGCCATCAGCGAAGGGCCTAGTACCAGAAGGCCATCCTCACTTCATTGGCACATACTGGGGTGCTGTTGGGACTGCATTCTGTGGTGAAATTGTTGAATCAGCAGACGCCTACATCTTTGTTGGCCCTATTTTTAATGACTACAGCTCGGTTGGCTACTCTCTCCTTCTCAAGAAGGAAAAAGCTATTATTGTTCAGCCTGATTGTGTCGTGATTGCCAATGGACCTGCATTTGGCTGTGTGCTCATGAAAGATTTCTTGCAAGAACTCTCCAAGAAAGTTAAGAAGAACACTACATCGTTTGAGAACTACAAGAGGATTTACGTGCCTGATGGGGTTCCTGCCAAGAGTGCGCCCAAGGAAACATTGAGGGTTAATGTGCTTTTCCAGCACATACAGAAGATGTTGTCTAGGGAAACAGCTGTGATTGCTGAGACAGGCGATTCTTGGTTTAATTGCCAGAAGTTGAAGTTGCCTGAGGGATGCGGGTAAATTAAAATCAATCTGTTTTCCCTGCTAAAAGTATTAACCATGTTCTCTAATTTACAAAAATTAGATAGACAAAAGTTGGTATTGCAGGTATGAATTTCAGATGCAGTATGGATCAATAGGATGGTCCGTTGGAGCTACCCTGGGCTATGCTCAGTCTGTCCCCAAGAAACGTGTGATTGCTTGCATTGGTGATGGAAGTTTTCAGGTTAATATTGTCAAACTTCAGAAATGCAATCAGCGGTTCAGGACTATAGTATATGTTCACTCTTGTGCAAAACTGAGTTTAATAGTGAATTCATGGTTCAGGTAACTGCTCAAGATGTTTCTACAATGATTCGTTGTGGACAAAAGACCATAATATTCCTGATAAACAATGGTGGGTACACCATTGAAGTTGAAATCCATGATGGACCTTACAATGTGATCAAGAACTGGAACTACACTGGACTAGTGGATGCTATCTGGAACGGCGAAGGCAACTGCTGGACTAGCAAAGTATTCGATTCATTTTATTTGCCGTGCATTGATTTTATCATCAACAGCTGTTGAAATATATCAAAAAACCCAACTCTAATTTGTGCAGGTGTACTGTGAAGAGGATCTTATCAGTGCAATCGAAACAGCAACAGGGGAGAAAAAGGATAGTCTGTGCTTTATTGAAGTTATTGTTCACAAGGATGATACTAGCAAAGAGCTGCTTGAGTGGGGATCCAGGGTTTCTTCTGCTAATAGCCGCCCCCCAAATCCGCAATGAGTTCTAACTTCTAAACATCATTTATCATGGGAGTTTGTGTGTTCATCATGAGCGGATAAGTTCCTTAGTTTTCTAGAGAAGTTGTTTCTAAGACATGGTTGAATAAGACTGGCTAGGCTTTATGCTTACTTATCTGCATGACAGAGGTGCTAATGTTATGGTGAATCTTGGCTGGTGCTGACCATTTTTGGTTCAAGATGTTTGTTTCATAGTTTTAGTGTGCAAAATGTGTCTGTTGTAGCCTATCTGAACACTATAAATATCCATTAGGCAATGACTTCCAAACACATCAAAAATTACATAATGAATTGCACCACTTGGTGTTAAGATTAACACATAAATAACCATTAGTTTCAATTCGATTACCTTGTCGATCAAGTGGAGCTCTCGCATGGAAGTGTTCAATTGATCTAACCGGCCAAATGGCCAATAACGCAACCTGTTCTTCCATTTCTCCTGGAGTAAAACCTCATCAATCCGGATCAAAGGAATAGCCCCCGGCCTCTAGTATTTGGTAGGCCACTCATTTTTAAATCACGAAATAACATCATATTGAGAAGAAAAACTCTCACGGGAGTCCAGAAAATTCTAAGAGTTCTACGCAAAATGATTCAGCCACACAATAAACATACAATAATACACAATTTATAAATACACAAAAATCCACAATTTACATACAACGCCGCACAATTAGTATACAATATTGCAGGACTCTCAAGACTCTTACAAAAATTTGACCTCTCACAAGTTTTTGTATATTCAGAAATAGTGTAATAGAATGTTTAAATATTAGTTAGCATATTTATCATATTAGTAGTCTAGTTAGAATAGAGTTAGTATAATTTAACTATAATTTTAGATTCCTAATTTTATTGTAACCTGTATTATGTGAATCAATAGATAGAGTCAAGACTCAATTCTCAATCTCTTAAGTGGTATCATATTGAGGTACGATCCCCTTCCGCTGCCTATTCCGTGCTTCCACCGCCTATTCCGTGATCATATTCCCCATCAATATTTTTTGCCAGTTTCTTGTCCAGCAATTTGAACCCCACGTTCAAACTGTCTTCTTCCTCCAGCATCTTGAAACCAACGCAAAACATAGATTCCTTCCCCTGTTGTGTTGACATCCTGTTCGACACCAGCTCCTGGCATGTTTCTTGCTTCTGTCGATCACAATCTTTTTGTTGATCGTCTTTCCAGAATCCTTGCCAAACAACAGCCTTGATTCGATGTCCTATCAATTCGACCTTTGTCCAAATTTTTTTATCGATCTTTTTCTCCTTTCCTATATTCGAACCCACTGTTCGAATATTTCTTCCTGCTTTCGGAACTCTTTGTTTCGTTTGAGTCCCCAAAGCAGCCTGATCTTTTGATCAATTTTCCTCGACTATCATTATGTCTGAAGGAACCTCCTCCACCACAACAACCCTCTCGTCAAAACCATCCATTTCCTTGTTCTCACCCAGATCCGACACCATGTTTAAGTTATCCTTGAGATGTGAAATTCGTAATATGGCACATGGGCCGAACTTTTTAAAATTTATGCTTGCTCTCACAATGCTCTTCACCATATCATCCGTCATCCTTCCGGTGATGAACCGTCTACTCCCACCACCAAGGAAGAGAAGGCTCTCTGGTCAACCATTGATTGATGCTACTATACTTCAGTGGATTTATTCGACTATTTCGAATGACTTGTTGAATACCATCGTCGAACCCGATGCTACTGCTATGGAAGCATGGAATCGCTTGAAGGATAAATTCCAAGATCACCATACATCTCGAGCAATTAATCTTGAACATGAATTCACTAGTAACTGTATGGAGTATTTTTCTAGTGCTTCTGCCTATCGCCAGCGTCTCAGAAATATTGGTTCTTCAATTGGTTTCAGATCTCATGGAAGCATAGAAAGGAGATGGAACTCAAATTCAACATGTCAATCCTTTGTCCTCGTTTTCTCAGACTCGATCCTCTTTATGCCTAGAGGAACGTGTGCTCTCCAATATAGTAAGTCATAACTCAGGTCCTGCTTTATTAGTTTCTTCCGGTGATTTGTAACAAAAAAACTATAATCCTAGTCAAGACCAAGGTCGGGGACGTGGACGCAATAAATCAAACCGTGAACGTGGCAACAAACACGGTGGAGGGGCAGGCCGCTCCTCTGGCATGTAACATCAGCGTGCTCCCGCCCCCAGTATGCTCCACCGACTGCCCCCCAAGGGCACTGTTAGTGGGCCCCGCACCGCAGCCACCTCCTTGTCCGCTTCCTACTCAAACTTGGACTCCAAGGTATCCTGCTACTCCACAAACCCGCCCACATCTTGTGTTTTGGGTACGTCTCCTGTTCCTCAGGTTTATACGACAACTATGGCTCCCCAGGGTTCTTATATTCCGACGGATGTGGAAGCTGCTATGCACACCATGACCTTGCAACATGAACCGTCTTGGTGTATGGGTTCTGGTGCATCTTCCAATACGACTTTCTCCAATGGCAATCTTTCACCTTATTTTCCTATGAGCAATCAAAATACAGGTATTATTGTTGGAAGCGGTCATTCTATTCATGTTCATGGGTCGGGTTATACATGCTTATCTTCCCCTAATACTCCTTTAGCTTTCCAAAATGTATTGCATGCTTAGATTCGGGTGGTTGTCCAGATACATGCCGTTCGACTTCTAGTTATTGTGTATTTCTTGGGGATAACCTAATTCCATGGTCTTCCAAACGTCAACAGACGTTATCCAGATCCAGTGCTGAAGCAGAGTATAGAGGTGTAGCTAATGTCGTAGCCGAGTCATGTTGGCTGCGTAACTTATTATTGGAGCTACATTGTCCAATTAACAAAGCAACTTTGGTCTACTGTAATAATATTAGTGTCATTTATCTTTCGGAAAATCCAATACAATATTAACGAACCAAACATTTGAAATGGATATTCATTTTATTCGGGAAAAGGTTGTCAAAGGACAAGTTCGAGTACTTCATGTTCCTACTCGTTATCAAATTCTGGACTAACTTAGGGACTTCCACATGTTTTATTTGATGATTTTAGGAACAATTACAGTGTTCGTGGACCTCAAGTTTCGACCGTGGGGATGTGATGGAACGTATTTAGCTATAATTTTAAATTCCTAATCTTATTATAATTTATATTATATTTTATGTATATATACCTAATGAGTTAATATACATATTGTCGCAGTGAAACATCAAGTCAGACGGTGAAATATAGAAAGTAGTTAGCTAGTTAGTTATACAACAGTTTAGGAAATCAAGAGCAAGCCATCAATTGAACAAGGCTCCGAACAACACCTGAGCGGAAAACATGCCGGGTCCGGGACCGCACATGATGTACACACTCGGATCGGGTCAGGCCCTGATGCACATCTCCAACGGACGGTTCGGACCTCACCACTGCGTTACATACGCAATTAACGCCTTTTTCGGGCCGGACATCGGTTCCTTTTCGGAGTGGCTGACCTCCACGTTAGGATTAGGTAGAATATTCGGTTCGTCCGTCGAATCCTGGATCCATGACCCGCTTTGGTACGTCTTGATTCTAGGGATCCCTTTGTCGCTGCTCTATAGCTGGGCTTCTCGATTTGCCCTTCGTAAGGGCATCCTTGACTCCTTTTCTGGGGTAGGTATCTTCTATTTAGTACTAGTTTTGATTGTTACTCTTTGGTGAATTTGATTGAAACTGCATTTGATGTCCAGAATTGTTTGCAAGAGTTGTTTTTTTATGCTTCTAGATTATGATCTTCTGCAATGTAGTAAAAAAAAATCACCGCTTTGCATCTTTGATAGACAAGTTGGAGTAGGAGTAGTAGTATTGAGTTGCGAAAAGGTTTGAAACTGCAAAAAATGATTCTCACTCACTGAGGGTAGCCTTGGTTGTGGTCTTGTGGACAATCATTTTGTTTGTTGAAGCTAATGAAGTGAGCTTCTTTTTCCGTTTATGAGACAAGGTTTAAGCTGCCTTTTGCTTTGGGAAGATAAAACCAGGTTTCATATAATGACGTAGGAGTACTAAAATTGAAGTTCTGTGTGAAGAGTAGACCGCATGGATGCATCGCTACTGTCATGCCATTTCTCACTTTTGTGATGTTCGCAGGGCTATGCTTTATCATTATTGTATCCTCGATGTACACATGTTAACTCTCCCAACTTGTCTAGCTGCCCTCTATATCCAAAGTATCATGCTTCACATGTGATTGAACTGATTTAATATATAGATTATTCAACATACTTGTTTGTTCATTCCATCATTTGCATTAAAAAACTTTGTTAATATCTTAACTCAGTTATATGGCATTGTGTTGCAAACTCCGATTTGTCTGGTTACTAGTTGATTCCTGCTGATTGGTGATTTTTTGTTCAGGTTCCCTTGACAGCAAAGCAGTGCTTCTTGTTGATATGTGCAGGATCCTTTTCACACTTTTTCTTAGATCATTTGTTTGAGGTAAAGACAGACAGTCTAGACTCTGCTCTGTGCCATTTTGTTGTTTGAATTCTTGTATTCATGTTCGCTGTGGATTTTCATATTTCATATTAATGTCTAGAGGCAATTCATCATGTTGCCGGTGTGCAGACACTATAAGGCCTGATGGTCTAAGATTATGCATGATAGCTTCAATTATATAAGGTGCATGCTCCTTTTGTATGAGGCCCTCAATGCGAGCTGCATGCATTTGCGGTGAGCCCTGGCCGTATGGTGCTGCACAATTCTTGAACACTTGCTATTAGATGCTACACAAAGTAAAAGTCCTTTCAAGCCTAATTAATTTTAAAATATTCTTTTGTCAGATCTTATATATATTACTCTTCTTAGTCTTCTTAAATAAGTACGTTGCTGTGTAACTTATTCATCAGATACATCCAGGGGAGCTTACTTAGCGTTTAGGCAACCAGTCACCTGTGAGATTTTGTTTTCATTATTCTCCGTGCTTACAGGAGAATGGTCATTCTACAATGTACACCTGGATATTAAGCACTGGCTGGTGGGAAAATCGGGCACCTGTAAATGCTGATGCAGTTGCTGTCATTGGTCTCCTGTGCACAGGCTTAGTTGGAGGTTTTATTTATATCCACAGGTTTTGAAATGATTAATCATGAAAACTAACCGTTCTGAAGTTCTAGAAATGGTCATTAATATGCTCATCCTTTTCTTATCTGACATCCTGCAGAGTGAAGCCACTGAAGTCACAAAGAAAATCATATCAAAATTCATTGATGTTGCTCATGGTAGTTGCAGTTTTGTACTGTCTCTGGTGTGCTAGCCAGATTTATTTGGTTTCGCCCCGTAGGGCAGCAGTTGGTGAAGAGGCAGATTTGGGCGTTCTTGTGTTTCTTGGTATTTACTTTTTCTTTCCTCACTGGCTATGTATCTTATCCATGAACCCCAGAGAGTTCATTGATGCAGCCGAACAACTCCCACTTTAGTGAATTCGTAAGGTAACAGGATTGACCCGGATTATCGTGGCTAGTTTCCACCAAGAACATGGCAGCATATTCATGTGAGGAATAATTGCTCTAGGTTCCTTCTGATATGGAAATTACCTCAAGTTTCTGAGGGAGGCAGCTACCACCAGCTTTACCGAGAGACTGTTGCTCGTTCAACATGATTTTGCTGATACAGGGAGAATTTGTTAAGGCTGAGCTATCAGTTTGGTGGCATTTATCAATCATGAAATATTGTTGAAGATTAGTGTGGATTCTCTCTTAGGTTATCTATAGCCTACTTTGTAATGTTTATAGTGTAACAATATTACAATAACACTGATCACTGAGTGATGAGAACCACCTCCAAATGTACAATGTATCACTACACCATGTAACAATATTGCTTATTTATATTAGATTCAACATCGTTGCCATAATCCGAGTAATATAAGTAAGATATTGTTGATTTTTTCGTGTGTCATTGTAGTGTTTTTACGATTATATAATATCTGATTCGAGAAATTATGGAATTTATTGGAATAATAATTAAAGGATCTTTTTGCAATATACTGTACTTCGTTAACATACCCAAATTCAATAGTCGATGAACTTGCAGAGTTGCAGTGAAATTGAACCTTTTGCTAGCACAATTTGGTAACAGAGAAGATGGTGAGAGAAGTATCAGAAAGCTGTGTCGAGAGGCTTCTCACGGAGATTATCTCCTTGTACTCCGATGGCTTCTACGCTGACAAACCCGAACTCGCCGCTCGTCGGATCGAGGCCATCGGCTTCCAGGTCGGCCATCAGTTATCAGAGAGGTAACACGACGTCGTTTTGAGCTTCATTTCTCATTCTATTTCGTGATTCAGTTATTGAGATGAGTAGTCTCCGTTGTTGATTCTATGAGAATACCTTGCATCTTTTGCATTATCTTCGTTCGATTAGTAATTCGTTTTCCAGATGTGCTTTTGGTTGGCTTGATTATAAGGTTTAACTGGTGGATCTGTAATTCGGACTCTCGTCTGAAAGAAATGGAACTACATTAGGTTACTATTTATTGAATGTAGGAAGAAACGGCTTCATTTTGCTGTGTTTTATTTTATTGAGATTGATTTGTACAGAGAGTCTGAGTCCCCTGTCAAATGCATCGAATAACTGCAGAGCTGAGAAATAGCTGAGAAATAAGGATCGACTTTACTTTTTTTTGCTTAGGTTTCACTTGGATTATATGGAATATAGTATTTGGAATTTGGAAAATAATCGTGGACATCAATAGACATGTTTGAACCTGCCATATGCTCTTATGCAGGAGCTCGGTGTCTATCATGGGCACTAGTGAGCCTCGTTCTGATTCAGTTTTTTTCTGCTAGGTACACAGTGGACAGACCAAGGTTCACTGACCATCTTGATGCGATCAAATTTATTTGCAAGGACTTTTGGTCTGAACTCTTCAAGAAACAGATAGATAACTTGAAGACAAACCATAGAGTATGTATGGGTACCACATAAGCTTACAGTTCCTTGAATTATATGAAGTGCTAATGGCTATGATAATTCTGAATTCACAGGGTACTTTCGTGCTGCAAGATAGTCGGTTTCGGTGGCTAGCGCATATGTCAGTTGATCCATCAGTGGTAACGCCTGTTCCTGGTCAAGATCCCTCGACGGTTGTAGAAAGTAAAGCATCACAAGTTGCAGCTATGCATCTATACTTTCCATGTGGAATAATACGAGGAGCACTATCTAACTTGGGAATTCCCTGTGCAGTCTCTGCAGACATATCCAGCCTTCCAGCGTGTAAGTCTACGTCTAAATTAATCTATTTCAGACTCTTGGCTCAGGTAGATTATTGAGGAGAACCAAGAAGAATTAATTTATTATGTGGATTATAATAGTAAAAGAAAAGATTAAGGATGCAAAGCTTAGCCAATTAGCTGCTAGAATATGTAATCGTTTCAGGATAGCTTCCTAGAGAATGCCTATGGTTACATAAGGATAAGGTGATAGACCAAAAAGGACAAGCTGTGTGCCAATACATACAGAATTTCCTAATAATCACATCTCTTTGTGGACAAGATGCAAAATAAAAAAACAAAAAAGAAAAAATTACTTGTCAATGGGCTGATGAAACATTGCATGTTAATAAGTATTGTGGCTGTGAAAGAAGTTATTTCGTTGTGGTTGAGTGAAATGAAAAAAAATCATTGGAAAAAGAGGGAATTCTTTTAATATTTGATCTCTACTTGTGCTCTCTCAAGCTCTACCTTTTATGATGTGTACAAGTATGCATGACAAACCTATAGCACACCTTTTGATATAATATATCAATAGGATTGTCTCGTTTGGTTAATATAAAAGAGAAGTCAATCTGAAGAGCTAGTGCATGAGAGATGAGACACATGCTAATTGGTTTTTAGAAAAAACTATGAATCTGCTGTGCACCTTGACAAGCAAAAACAAAGCTGCACATATATTACTAAACATATTGCAGTCTAGACTAAAGCACATAAGAGAGTGACAATAGCTCGTGCTGGATCTGATGTCGGTTTCAGTTTCTTTTGTGATTTACTCTAGGCGTCTTGGAAATAGATTAAATAGACTTAGTTAATGCCCTTTGCGGAAAGGCGGAAGAGTAAGTAACAAATACTTGTTGTTCGGTAACTATGGAGTATATTTATCTAGTATACCAATTTCTCTTTTCTAATTTCCTTTCATTTCACTAGTCTTCTTTTATTAATTTTATTCCAATCCATTATGTTAGTTACTCTTGCGAATTATGACACTAAAAATGTTAAATTTAAGTCCCTCTTACTATTCTAGTCACCAATTGACATATCGTCCTGGTTAATAAAATCCAGTAAGATGAACTGATTAAGTAAATAGAATATATCAAGTATTAAATAACTGCAATTCTATAGGATACCTAAGTATTATAACCCAGTTTTCTACACTATCTAAGATTTAAACAAATTCATGATAGACGCAGATGCAAAATAGTCAGAAAAAGGAATAATATATTCGGACCTTGTTGAGGTACCATTAGGAGGATAGGGTGGGTAACTCAGGGATAAATAGTGTGTGCCCCATGTAAAACGACAGTGAAGAGATACAACTGGAGACATGCTTTTTTAATAATTATGGAGATATTCCAGCACTCTATCCTCTGCAACAGCAGGTGGAAATTCTGGATAGAGTATATCCCTAATGACAAGTCAGAGTCTCTGAAGTGATTTTCATCATGTGACCATGGATGTATTACAGTTTTACTGCTTGCTGAGTATGAGTATTCCTATTTCTGTTCTTATCGACAGGTTCTTTCGTGATCCGGATAAAAGCCTGAAAGCTAATGTCAGCTGATGAGTTTTGTTCACAAGGTTTCTTCCATTGTGTGTGGTGGAGGATATATCATTCATCAATACAGACACAGACAATTTGTAATGTATCAAACCTGCTAGCTATGGGTTTTATTGTAAATTTAAACTTATCATCATTGAATATCTCAAAACAGATTTGGACTATTTTCGGATAAGTTTAAGCACTTGAGAGATTCGTTTGTTTGAGTTTCCTTTGCCCGGATGCGGAACTTACGAGTTCGTTGAGAGATGTCTGATGAGGAAATTTGTTCGTATCTTTATTTTACTCCTAAAGTAAACAGGTATAACGGTATATAATATTGGCTAAGCATGTGAGTAACTTGAAAACGACATACTACCATCATTCTTAATTTCCAATGAAATGCTTATTATTGCAAGTTTTGTTGCGTTTGGTGTTGTAGCTGATAGCTAAAATAGGCCATAAATGGTCGTAATGTCCAGTGGTTGAAGCGTGAGATATTTGATTGTGCAATCATAGTTGTTATGTTCGACTTTGTGAAATGAAATTTAACAGGCGTAACACAAATGACCGGACAGAAGTTTACACCGGCACATGCACAGAAGTTGATCTGCTCAACTCAGTCTTCCCTAAGAAAGAGGATCCGGAAATTTACCAAGCTAACGAATGATGTATTTTTATACAAAGACTGCCAAACCAAATGAAATGAATTGGACCACATCAATTACCTGAAAATAGGTAGAGTTTGGCTAGTGTAGCTATTTCCTTGGTGTCCTATCCCTGAATGGATTCATGAGCTTATCACAATTTTCATGTAGTTTGTGGGTTTTTAGAGTTGAAGCATTAACGAGTCTCCAATATTAAAAAAAGAAACACAGAAGAGCAGAAAAACAGCAAGCACTGGAATCTTGAAAAATCCTGTCCACATGAGGATTTGTGGACGAAACTGAAGGTGAGTTTGTGAATTGTGATACCATTTAAATCGTACTACTGCCCCCTTACAACATTTGGTACCTTGACTTTCAAGATACTTGCATAATTGTTGTCACTCTAACTTCCTAGGACCAAAGTTAAAGGGGCAGCGCTTTGACTTGGGTCTTGGCAACAGTGCAAGGGCATTCCATTCACGTGCACTTCGCTCACTTTGCTTGCGTGTGTAAGGTAAACATAATGTCTTTTTAGTAATGCATTGATAGTGTAAACTTTACAAGTTGCGTAAATGGTGTTGCCTTTCCTATTTAAGGGTATATCCTAACTTCTTATGTAATGGAAATATGGAATCAACTTCTTTTGGCAAACTTTAACATGATCTAGTAAAGCACAACCAACATCATGACTGCGATACATTATCTTCTCTGGTAGGTAGCATTCTATGTGAACGCGAAAACTTGCTGAAGTCGTATCCTACAACTTCCTGTAGCTATATTACTATACTTGTGTAGTCTATAGACAAATAACAATGTTAACGATGTACAATGTGAAGTCTAAAGATGGGAACTGTAATATCACAGAGTACCAAAAGTCCTTGATTGATTTTAACATAGATTATCAGTGATTGCTAGATTTTCCTTGCCTGCAGAAGTAGTTAACATGCTCTGATAACTTTCCAAATTCTTGTGTGAATTTAAATTTAGTTTGAGGTCCATCTCTATTCCTCTGTGTGTTTTTGATAAGGTTGAAATGAAATCATAATGGCACATAGCACCAAAACTAGTCAGCAAATTTGGCATGATTTACCAACACTTGACCTAACAATTCTATGTACTTAAAAAAATTTGTGTAAGTTTGTTGGCATGAAGTAGTTAACATGTTCTGATAAGATTGTTGGAGCCAGCAAGTATAATGCACTCTCAGCTTCACATATACGTTGTTGCCGCTTCCAGAGTTGAGGTGACGACTTTGTCTTGAAAACTAGTTCATCATGGACTATTACCACTCACCAGCATAACCATTTATATATACCAACTACCAAGGAAGAAATGGAACATTCTTAATTGGTCTTGGAAATCACGAAAATGAGAGCAGCTCGCAGAATTTCAAGCTTGTTCTCTCGCCCCCTGTCCCTTCCACCCGCTTCTGCTTTTCCAGGTGAGTACTGAGTACTACCAATGAAGAGAGTTACTCAGTTGCATGGGTTATATCAATTCAATATCTTGTCTAACTTTATCGTTTCCAATTGATTATGTATGTATTCAGAACAAAAATATGGCCTTGTGAGAGGAACACATAGGTTCATAACTACTGCAGTGCTTGAGGAACCAGTTAATCCTCCGGTTCAGATTAATTACACCAAGCTTCTAATCAATGGACAGTTTGTAGATTCAGCATCAGGTAAGCCCTTAACATAGTAACTACTGATCAGACTATTTAGAAGATGCACCAAAACTGTAAATTGTTCTTTCTGTAGGAAAAACCTTTCCTACTTTAGACCCACGTACAGGAGAGGTGATTGCACAAGTCGCTGAAGGAGATACAGAGGATATCGACCGAGCAGTTTTAGCTGCTAGGAAAGCATTTGATCATGGACCATGGCCAAAAATGAGTGCTTATGTATGTGTCTTGAATTATGCAATTGACATTTGTTACTTGCCCATATCACCCTTTTATACAAATGTTAATGTTACTGTAGGAAAGGTCTCGGATCATGTTGCGTTTTGCTGATTTGGTTGAACAGCACAAGAAAGAGTTGGCTCAACTTGAGACATGGGATTCTGGCAAGCCATATGAGCAAGCTCTTGCAGTTGAACTTCCCTCTTTTGTGCGGCTGTTTCGTTACTATGCTGGTACGTATAGATTTGCTCTTAAAGATATCCTGATTGAGCTTTAGTGACTGTTATGTTTGGGCAGGATGGGCAGATAAAATTCACGGCTTAACAGTTCCAGCAGATGGTCCGTACCATGTTCAAGTTCTGCATGAGCCAATCGGAGTCACGGGTCAAGTTATTCCCTGGAACTTTCCGCTTCTCATGTTTGCTTATAAGGTTGCTCCAGCCCTGGCCTGCGGCAACACTGTTGTTCTCAAACCTGCAGAACAAACACCGTTGACCGCTCTTTATGTTGCAAAACTGTTTCATGAGGTATTTTTTTTATTGATAAGTAAAATAAAAAAAAAGCGAACATTTTTTTGCAATTGTTGTTGCTCTTTGACTCTTTGCTCGAACGGATGGTTATTTCCTGATTCGAACTTAAATTTAAAAGGCTGGCCTTCCTGATGGTGTTTTAAACGTGGTGTCTGGATTTGGCCCGACTGCTGGTGCAGCTCTTGCACGTCACATGGACGTGGATAAGGTGCATAAGCTATTATTGTATTTCACAAGTTCAATTTGATTTTGAAAATCATTCCGATCTCTAAAGTTGGTTGTTCTGCAGCTTGCTTTCACAGGATCGACCAATACTGGCAAAATCGTAATGGAATTGGCTGCTAAAAGCAATCTGAAGGCAGTATCACTTGAACTTGGAGGAAAATCTCCATTTATTGTATGCGAGGATGCTGATGTTGACAATGCCGTGCGCCAAGCACATTTTGCACTTTTCTATAATCAGGTCGAACAAAACTGACATTTTATCCACTTGCTGTTATTAGTTAAGAGTGAAAATTTGTGACTCAATCAGCTTGATCCATTGCATCCGCAGGGTCAATGTTGTGCTGCTGGTTCTCGTACTTACGTTCATGAACGTGTGTACGATGAGTTTGTAGAGAAGGCAAAGGCACGTGCTCTGCGCCGGAAAGTTGGTGATCCTTTCAGGAAAGGGATCGAACAAGGCCCTCAGGTTCTCTTCTTTGTGTTTTTCATGAACACTAGACCAACTTTGCCTGAGCCTTCTCTCTCTAATGGATATATGATACTCAAATGTTCTTAAATGATCTCAGATAGACTCGTTACAGTTTGAAAAGATTCTTGGTTATATAAGATCTGGGACAGATAGCAATGCGACGCTGGAATGTGGAGGCGAACGTTTGGGTTCCAAAGGCTACTTTATTCAGCCTACTGTCTTCTCAAACGTGGAGGTACTTCAGTTCCTTGTACTTACTGTCTCCACTGTATTGAGCTGACGAATAGTTATTGTAACGACTGATTTACATTCACATGTAATCCTTTTGGATCAGGATAATATGTCAATAGCGCAAGACGAAATCTTTGGGCCAGTGCAGAGTATCTTGAAGTTCAAGTGAGTATTATGTATGTGCTACTACTGCCTTATTTATACTAGTGTTTTCAGGAACTTAACATTGTCATGGTGTGACTAGGGACATTGATGAAGTGATGAAGAGGGCGAATTCAAGTCGATATGGCCTAGCAGCGGGTGTATTCACAAAGAGCCTGGAGACAGCAAACACGCTGTCAAGAGGACTCAAGGCTGGCACTGTTTGGGTTAACTGCTATTATGTATTTGATGCTACGATTCCTTTCGGAGGATACAAGATGAGCGGGACGGGGCGGGATAAGGGAATGGAGAGCCTTAGAAGCTATTTGCAGGTGAAGGCTGTGGTCTCTCCATTGATGAATCCAGCATGGCTCTGAGTTACAGTCTGTTATAGTTTGTGGACTAGGGAGTTGAATACTTAATGTATAAGTTGGAGTTAGTATGAGAATTTTAGATTTTCAACTGCTGTGTGTCTTTGAATACACACAATATTAATTGAGATGTTCAAATTTTCAAAAAGGAATAATTACATACACCCCCTTGCAGAATGCCTATGTTGCATCTGGTTCCTTCGGGATCAACAATTACATCTAGGTCCATAAAATTCAAAAAATATTGATCAACTTAATTCAAAATTCACTTTATTTGCAAACCAAACACACCCTTAGCAATTATTTTATCTTTACCTTTCTTCACAATTAACTTTTACCTTTACAGTATCACTGTAACAACCGCGAATTTTGTTACGCGTCTAAAAAATTATTTAAATATTAATTTTATTATTGTGAATGAATAAAAATATTTCATAAGTAGATTAGATCGTATTTAGAATTTTAACGCCGAACGGATTCGACGTTAAAATAGAAGTTAGTTATTTACGAATAAAAATAATAATAAAAATTATAAACTAAAATTTTTTTTTGGCTCGAGAACGACTTGACAAATGTCCGGGAATCGATTTTTCATTTTTTCGAAATTTATTTGCAAGTCATTTGGAAGTCAGGACGAACCAGTTATATATAATATCAAAAAGACAGGTTTACCCTTACTCCCTTAAATCCCCTTCTTTGCCACAAGGGCGTTTTGGTCTTTTTGCCTGCTTCTTCTTCCCCAAATCAAATTGCAGGCTGTGCATCGTGCCAATTTCTT